>CM076576.1:435792047-436079154 GCA_034641835.2 Pinus albicaulis | reverse complement strand
GGGGGGAGACACTGGTCAAGGAATCGACGACGGTTTGCTTGTTGGCTACGAGAAGAGATGGCCGTCTCGCGGAGGAGGCCGGGACGGCGGCTCATAGTACGATAGTTGGTCGGTGGTGACCTATCTTCCCATTATGTGGAAAAGACATCTTGCGGAAGACCGCGGATGGGACGATTTGTGGCATGGGTGTAGCTTCACGATGAAGATATTGTAGTCTAGAGCGTCGACTTCGACATCAACGCAAGCAGTCTTACCGGCGAGGGTGATGGGACAGTTACGAAACGGGCCAATAGGCTGGGAGGCATGACCATCCCACGCTCGAAGGGTGATCGTGGAAGGGGCCAACTCAGGGGATCCGAGTTGCTTCCAAACCGAAGCGGACATCACACAGGTGGATGCCCCCTCATCAATTATACACCGGGATACGGTGGCGTTCCGGATTTTGACTGGGATTTGGAAAGCAACGGAAGGAGGAAGAGGAGGGTGGTCCGATTGAGTGGCGTCGAAAACAATCATTTGGTCATCAGCAGGATCAACAGCGCCCACGGCAGATAGTAGAGCCTTCCTTTGAGAAGGGCACGACTGGAGGAGTTCCAGTGTGGAAATGGCCGCAGGGGATTGTGCCAAATCATCTACTATACTGTACGATTGAGCGGCTCGACCAGAAGCAGCATTTCGGCGTAATGGACCCTTTGGAATCTTTGGGTGGACCTCAACTTTGGGTTGAGGGATGTGTAAGGGGCCACTGGGTGTCGAAAGAGGCTCTGTAGAACCTGAAGATGGAGGCTCGGGAGCAGACTGAGCAGGATGCTTGGGGTACTGGCGAGACCGAGTTTGAAGGTGAAGGTCGACGGAAGGGGACGGATCGGAGCGCATCATAAGGATCTGGTAGTCAGAGGAACCAGAAATGGACGAGGGTGTGGCTGCATGGCTGTCGGGGGGTTGGGTAGCCACGAATCCCTTTTGAGGGAAAGGATCAGTGAACACAGCTGGCTGGGTAGTGGCCACATTAGGAGGAGTGTGAGGGGAGGCGTGTTGTCCGCGCAATGTGGCTTGAGACTCCCACATCTGTCGCATCTGGGGTAAGAGAGGACAATCGTGAGTGTAGTGACTGTAAACACCGCAACACGAACAGGGCTTGTTTGTGCGAAGCGGCCTGTCCGGCCTGGGCGGGATGCCCTGAGGCTGGTTGCTAGTGTTAGGGTCCATACCAGAATTGGGTCCTCGGTTACCGGGGGCAGATGGGTTCTGGTTGCCTCTTCGCCTTCTTTGAGAAGAAGGGGGATTAATCGCACCCTGCTGTGCAAATACTTGCCCTGGAGGGGGTTGTAAGTGCTGTTGCGGGTTGTGAGGAGGCAAGGGAGGTGGAAGCGCATATGCTGGAGGAGCTGGCGCACCAGGCTGTGGAAAAAAGTAAGGGTTGGGTTGGGCGACATTGAGGTAAGCAGGAGGTTGGGCAAAAGGAGGAGGCATGCCGTATCCTGGATACATGTTGCCGGGAGGGGGAAGAGTGCTAGAGGTGCTGGCCCCTCCCTGAGGGAGACCATGGCTCATAGGAGGGTGAGCAGATGGGTGGGAAAGAGATCCAACAATACCGTCGGCGGAATGAGATGCCCCCGGAACGTTAGCGCCACCGGGCCTGGGGATGTCAGGAAGAACGGTATAAACATAACCAGATTGAGCGTAGATCAGGTCATATTTTAAAGCTATTTGGAGGGCGGCTTCTTCAGATTGAGGAAAGTGAGAGGCGACATCTTTGCCGATGGGAGACGGGAGGGTGCGAAGGAACCGGTCCATGTAAACCCGATCTTCAAAGGGAGGGGCTCGACATAAGCTCCGTCTTCGTCGCCATTCCTGAACATGGGCAGAAAGGCGTGTGGAAGAGGATTGCTTAAATGAAGTCAAGAGCTCCGTACCAGTGTCGTATCGGAGAGGGAGCTGGAAGTACGACAAGAAGGCTTTGGCAAGAGTCTCGAACGTGGTATGGGAGGAAGTGGCCTGTTCGACATACCATTTAGAAGCTTCGCCGGTAAGCGTGCGTTGGAACAAACGAAGACGGATGGAGTCATCGGTAATGGAGTTGGAGGAACACCACATGTGGAAAGACCGGACGTGATTAGTTGGGTCTTCACCATTAAGGCCCTCGAACTTAGGGATATCGGAGGGTAGCTTGGTAGGCATAGCGGGCCAGGTAGTATTATGGTGAATGGGGTCGTTAATCAACTGATGAAAATCGGGGAGGCTGAGGCCTGCAATGTACGGCAGCACAGGGGTGGCCGGAGTAGTGGTTGTGACGGTTCCGCTAGAAGTAGGGCCGGCATTGGGGCCGGGAGATCCGCTAGCATTAGGCCCTGATCCGGACATGGTGAAGGTAAAAAGGGGAGAACCGGAAGGAGAAGGGGGACCCGATGAATCAGGAGAGGAGTCGGAGTGCGGACTCGAAGGTGGACTGGCTCGACGACGACGGTGCGGAGCAGGTCGATCAACCGGAAACTGAGGATGAAGGCCAAGAAGTCTCCGGGAAAGGCGCCTGGGGGGCGCAATGATGACAGGAAGAAGGAAACCGACAAGGGCAGAAAGGGACAGAATCAAGAAGGTCAAGGGCAGATAAGGTGCAGTGACAATTGATTTTAGAGACTTTGCCAGGCGGTGTAAACCAGGCGCTTCTTCACTTAGGGTCAGTGTGTGGTGTGCGTTAATTTTAATTTTTAAACCCTTTCCGTTGTTTGAGAGCAAGAAAAAAGTGTGCTACGTAGCTGAAAATAAACCTACAGAGAACAGAATAAAATGCTGAAATAACAGAAAAATAACGGCTACGTATGCATCTATCTAACCCAAGAAGGTGGGTCTCTCACAACTATGCTGAAAAGAAAGGGGAAAACTATGGAAACACACACAAAGGACGCTCGACAGATCTGGGGTCAAAGGGGACAGAGATTTGGAGGATCGCTTCTTGGAGACAGGGGTGCGGATGCGGCGAGAGACGAGAGGCAAGGGTGGGCTGAAAAAGGGGAAATCGACAACGGGGAGGGCAAGGAAGAGGTCTTTAGAAGAGGTCCAAACAAAACGACAAGGGGTGATTTGAAAGGAAAAGAGGCTGATTTCAATGGATCTGAAAGTGAGGTACCAGATCCTTGGGCAGAGGGAGCTAAAGCTACGACGAAACGGTAGAAGCAATTTGAAGCTCTTCCACAGTGGAAGTGCTAAACCCCTAAGGAAATTGCAGGTTCCCACTTAGACAGAAGTAAAAGAGTTTCGGATCTTGTTAAAGAAGTTGCTGAAAAGAGACGGAAGTTTGGGAAAACCACAGCGAGGGGGTTTGCGACGGGAGCGAGAAAAGGTACGAAAAAATCTTGGAAAAAGAAGAGCGGGTCGCGGGTCGGCACGATCGCGAGTGAGGAGTCGCCGGGGAAACGAGAGAGTGAAAAGTGCGTCAGGTCGCGGTTTGAGCCAAAAGGTGCGACCCAGATCGGAATGTTTCGTGATTTTACGAAAGTTGTGGAAGTGGGTTACTTATTGGTGTCGCTTACCTGCGCAATAGGGCCAGAAACACACGGAAGTTAGAAATTTTAAGTTTTTTGGGGTTTTATGTGAGAAAAATGACATAAAAAGAGGAAAACTAAGCAGCTGAAAAGAAGCCCTAGGGCCTGAAGTAGCTGGATATGCAGGAATATGAAAAACGACAACGGTCGTAATTTAAAACCCGTGTGGAGTCGCCATTTGTTAGTATGAATTCTTCGTCGAAGTGTACGAAAAAGAACCACTTTAGCTACGCATAACTAATAGCCCTAACAACAATAATGGCTGCAAAACATCTTGAGATCTGCAATTAGTAGTTAAAGTGCTGCAACAAACAGATCTATAAATGGAAAGATATTAAGCAGTAAAGTAAAGAGTTTGCTCCATGCATCCAACAGACAAGACAAGAACACGATTTTTTTTTGAATGAATTTTTATATTACAGGGCACCTGGGAGGAAACAAGAAGGTGTATCCAGATCTCCTCAATGGGATGGGTTCTTTGTAGTCCTCAGCACTTCAGATCTAAGCTTTCTCTCTCTTGTAGATGTAGAAAACCCAATGTAGAAAGTAGAGCTCAATGGGAGAAAAATGGCGGAAAAATGAGACCAAGTGTATAGATCTAGAGTGATCTAATAGGCAACAAAAGGTGAAGAATGAAGGGGAAAACCCTCCTATTTATAACAAAATATTGGGTCATTCTAGATCTTGGTGCATGATTAAAATAATGTTAATAAAATCTAGATCCACCTCTATGGAATATTTTATTATTATTTGTTGGAGGGAAAGGGTGTTTGACTTGGGTCAAATCCCTTGATTAGTGAAGAATAAATAAATAAATGATTTATTTATCCTTTTAAGGAAGTGGTTGGGATATAATCAAATAAATAATGATTTACTTAATTAATAGTGGTTGATTTGGTCATATTTAACAAGGAATATTATTTGAATAATTATTCCTAGAAAATAATAAGATAACTATGGGTGTATCTCATTAATTTCTTTGTTTTTGGGTTAAACATGACTGGGAATAATAATTAAATTATGGTTTAATTAATTATTCCTTTTGGGGTTTCCTTAATTAACATAGTGAAAGCAGTTTTACTTGGGGTAAAACTGGTCCTACATGGTGTACTTGGGTCCATCTAATGATAAAAGGTTAGATGACCAAAAAATGGTGTAACACTTTTTCCTTTTTCTTATCATTACTAGACAATTTCCTTAAAAATGATGATTTCTTTTGATTTGCTGATTACAATAAGCTTTAATTTGTATGATTGTATATAAATGATATATTTTCCTTTAGAAGAGTGATCAAAAATTAAAAATGCTGGCTTAAAACAAAAAAACAATCCACTCAAAAAGGTGTTGTTCCTTTAAAAAGAACAACAAAAACAATCTGCGAAACTGCTGTTCCTTTCGAAAGGAACAACAAAACTACTCTGTGGAAGTGCTGTTCCTTTAGAAAGGAACGGAAAAATCACTCTGTGGAGCTGCTGTTCCTTTCGAAGTGCTGTTCCTTTGGAAAGGAATATCAAAACAAATGAAATAAACATAAATTTTTTTTTTTTTTTTTCGTTTTTTTTTTTTTTTTTTTTTTTTTTTTATTATAAATAAACCGAATTTCATGAAACAAATGATGAAGAAATAAAGAAATGATGCAAACAAAAATTTTAAAAAATGAATTTTGTAAAGCAACAATCGAGAAAATGAAAAATGCTTTATGTACAAAATTAAAAAAAAAATGAATGATTTAACAAACTGGTGCCGAGGAGGAGTTCTCCCCTTCAGCGAGAATTTCCATGGTAGAATCTTCTCGTAACTGTTGGTAAAAGGATTCCCGGGTAAGCGGTTTATGATAAAATCGTACTCAATGACCGTTTACCTTAAAGGAATGTCCAGATCTGTCAATGGTAACTAATGTAATAGTGCCATTATCATGCACTTTCTGTATTTCATAGTGTCCAAGCCAGCATGTCTGGAGTTTCCCCGAGAAATTCTGAAACCTAGAATCATATAGGAGTGCCCAGTCTCCTGTGTGATGAAGAGAAGAGAACCTAATTTCATCTAACTCATTAATTTGCTACAGTCTTTTAGCCTGGGCTTCATTCAGATTTAGACCCACCATTTTAGCTGTTCTTAATGTTTGAATTTCAAATTCTATAGGAAATATGGGTTCTTTTCCAAATACCAATTGATGTGGTGAATATCCTGTAGCAGGTCTCCACGTTGTTCGATATGCCCACAATGCTTCTGGAAATCTGTAGGCCCAATCTCATCTGTGTGAGGCAACGGTTTTTTTTAATATAGATTCGATTACTTTGTTCGTGCTCTCTACTTGGCCATTGGCCTGTGGGTGATATGGAGTTGTAATCTTATGCTGAATGTGGTAATTTTGCAATGTTTCAGCTAATTTATTACCTACAAATTGTCGTCCTCCATCTGTGATTATGTCCCTTGGGGAGGCCATAGCGCACAAAGATTTGGAAAAGAAACTGTATTACAGAGTCCTCTGTAGCTTTTGAAAGAGCCTCTGCTTCAACCCATTTGGTGACATACTCAGTTGCAACTAGGATGTATGTTTTTTGGTTTGATGGAGGGCTAATAGGACCAAAAAAGTCAAGGGCCCAGTGTTCAAATGGTTCAATCACTAGTTGAGGGTTCAAAGGCATTTCATCAGACTGCCCAGGGCGACCCGCCCTTTGGCAGCTATCACAGGTATGCATGAATTTTTTCGCATCTTTAAAGATAGTAGGCCAATAATAGCCTGTTCGTAAAACTTTATGGGTAGTTCTACGATCTGCAAAATGTCCGCCACACTATCCATCATGGCATGCTTTCAAGATGTCAAATACCTCATCCTCCCTAACGCATCTCCTTATTTGCATATCTGCACCTGTATGAAATAGGTAGCCCCCAATCCAGGAGAATCGGGTACTACGGTGTATTATCTGCTTTCGTTCATTAAGGGATAGATGTTTAGGTAATTTACCTATTGCCAAATAGTTTTCTATATCAGCATACCATGGTGTTATGATAGTAACAATGAAGAGATGTTCATCTGGAAAGTGGTCTTCAGCTGCTTCTGTATCTGTTGGCTTTGGCATTCTTGACAGAAAGTCAGCTACAGGGTTCTCTTTCCCAGGTCGATCTTTGATTGTGATATCAAATTCCTGCAGTAAAATCAACCATCTTGTCACTCTTCCGTTTGTAACAGGTTTATTTGCTAAAAATTTAATGGCAGAGTGATCAATATATAGTACTATAGGATACCCAGTTATATAATGTCTAAACTTATTTATAACATGAACTACAGGTAAAAATTATTTCTTAGTCACAGTATAATTTAATCCAGCAGGGGATAGATTTTTGCTAATATAATAAATTGCATATGGCTTCTTATCTTCCTCCTGCCCAAGTACTGCTCCAATTGCTGTGTCTGAGGCATCAGATGAAATTTGGAATGGAAAATTCCAATTCGGGCCCCTTAGCACTGGGGCTATTGAAACAAGATTTTTCAGATCATTAAAGGCATTGTCACATTTATCTGTCCAAATAAAATCAACATTTCCAGTCAGTGCATATAAAGGTGTGGCTATTCGAGAATAATGTTCTATAAATCTTCTATAGTAACCAGAAAATCCAAGAAAGCTACGTACCTCTGTTTGTGTGGTGGGTGTGGGAATTAGCAAGATTATTTGAATTTTAGCTGGATCCACTTGAATTCCAGCTGCTGAAATATAATGCCCTAAGATAACTTCTTCGGTCATCATCATAAGACACTTTTCGTGGCTTAAACAAAGCCTAGTGTCAATACATATGTGTAATACCTTTTCTAGGTTTTCCAATGCATGCTCAAAATCATCCCCATAAGGTGTGAAATCATCCATATATACTTCGAGGCCTTCATTTATTAAGTCTGCAAAGATGCTCAGAATTGCCCTTTGAAATGTAGCAGGGGCATTGCATAGGCCAAAAGGTAAGAATCGGTAGGCAAATGTCCCCCATGGACAGGTAAAAGTAGTTTTGTCCTGGTCTTCAGGGGCAATCTGGATTTGATTGTATCTGCTGACGCCATCGAGGAAAGAAAAGAATTTATTTCCTGCCAAAGTGTCTAATACCTGGTCAATGAAAGGAAGAGGAAAGTGGTCCTTCTGTGTTGCCTTGTTAAGTTCATGGTAATCTACACATATCCTCCACTTTCCATTCTTTTTTGGTACCACTACTAATGGAGAGACTGACTTGCTATTAGATATTGGGTAGATGAAATTAACATCCAATAGTTTTTGTAATTCAACTTTCACAATATCTTTGAGGTGAGGGTTTAGTCTTCTTTGGGATTGGCGAATGAGTCTTGCATCTTTTTCGATATAGATATGGTGTGTACACAATTGAGGATCAATTCCTTTCATATCAGGGGTAATCCCATGCAAAGGCTACTTTGTATTTTCGTAATAATTGGACCAATTTCTCTTCTTGTTCAACAATGAGATTTTTGTTAATGTTTAGAGTTTTTCCCGGCTTAATTTCTACAATCTTGCTATTATACACAGAAATAGTAGGTATTGCTTGATCAAGAATATATTTGAAAGGATCTTCTTCTTCTTTATTATCGAATGTTGCCTTGATCATGTGACATTATAGATGAGATCTGGTTTGTGGTTTATTAATAAAACTATTAATGATATCATCCTCTATTTGATCTTTAAAATCAAGAGCATTTTCTATAGTTAGAGGTGATCTCATATTTTCCATAAGATATGATGTAGGTGGTTTTCTTGTTTTGATTATTGATAGACTTGGCTGGGCTGGGGGATATAGGGCTAAATTCTTGACATAGTTTCCCCTTGTTATTGTCATGTTGCCTTGTCGGAATCCAATATAAGCATCGGCAGTTGCCAACCAAGGTCTACCTAAGATTAACGAGTGTCCTTCTAGCCGGTTCTTTGGATTGATAACCAGGAAGTCAGCAGGGTATTCCCAGGAATCTACGGATACCATTACATCTTGTAGTGTACCCTCTGGTTTGACTACTGATCGGTTAGCCAATTCCAACAAGGTTGTTGTTGGTTCTAGTGATGTAATGCCAAGTTTTTGACAGGTAGTAGTTGTTAGAATATTGATTGCTGCTCCTAAATCAACTGAGGCATTTGGAAATGATTTCCCATTGATTTGCACTGTCACTATAGGATTTATTGGGTCTTCATATTTTACAGGTGTTTCCATTCCTGATAATAAGTCAGATAAGGTACCGACTATTTGGACAGTAGGATTGGTGGTTGTTCTCCTCTTTGGCTTCTTTATGCATAATTCCTTAATGGTTTTTGCATATATAGGAATGTATTGAATAGCTTGGAGGAGAGGGATTTTTATACACAAATTTTTTAATTCTCCCAGAAGATCAAAATTAGGTTGTTCTAATGGACGTGGTATGATTAATCGTTCTGGGAATGGTGGAGAAAAAGTTGTTACTTGTTGTTGACTTTGTTGTTGATTTTGTTGTTGAACTTCCTTCTCATTTTGTAATGTTTGTTCTACAGGTAACGGATCTTCAATATGAGCATCATTGTTTCTCTCTGTTTCTACTATGCGCCCAGACCTTAATTGAAGATCATTGCACTCCTTCAGTTCAGTTTCTAATTCTGGGGGTTCTATTATTTGGACAGATTGAACTGGCCTATTGTTTGGGTTTGGGTTGGGCTGGGTTGGGAGTTGCGGTCTTAAGTTGGTTTGGGGGTTTGTATAGGGAGCTGGCAGTGTAGGTTGAGAGAGAGGAATTGATATGGATGGCTGATTTGTAGGTTTTTTCCAGTTTGACTGCCAGGCCCGACTTTGGGAAGTAGAGGGGGGCCATTGTGTAGGATAGTTATTCTGCCAAAATGGTGGGCAGAAAGGAAAGCTATGCCAATTATTTTGTTTGTTTGATTTGGCCCAGATGTGGGAGGAAATGGATGTTGTGACCAATTGGGGAAAGGTGGTTGATTTTGCCACATCCCACTATATGGTTTAGTATTATATTGAGGAGGCTGAAAAGAAAATGGATCATTTGTCATACCTAATTGTCGCAGCTGCCATTGTCGGTGCTGATTAAGCAGACATACCACTTCTGATTCTTCTTCTGCCTCCTTATAAACTGCTTTTAGGCCAGGAAGGGAAGGACATCCCTATGAAGGGTGATATTTCGTGCAAATGGCGCAGACTTTAATCACATCCAACGGGCATTATTTGTGGCTGTGTTTCTTCCTACACCTGGGACAAAATATTGCCAAATTTTGCTCTGCTTCTGCTTGTTTCTGTTTGGATTGCATAATATCAAATTGCATTGTTAAAGTCCCTAGTATGTTTGTCTTAAAGTCTTCTAGCAAATTTCCAATCTCTGCACGAGTCACACCATCGTTAGAGGTCTTATTTTCCCTTGTAATTATATCACATTCTGCTGATTTTAACCTTGTATTTCCCCTCGAACTCCTGATACACAAATCAATGATGTTAGGATAAATTTCCTGATGTATATCACCTTTTCCCATAATATTCAATGTTTCAACCCATTGATCTTTCATTCCCCTAATTAATGTGGTTTTCAAAACATTATCAAGCAAGGGTAAACATGCATAAGGGGATCTCTGAAGATTGTATTGAAACCATTCCACATATTCTTCCAAGGTTTCATTTGGTTTTGCTATCATTTGGAATATTTCATCTTTTAGTTCTCGAGACCTGCAATAATCTTGATACTTCTTTAAAAATGTAGACTTCATATGATCCCAATCAGTTATGACACCCCCACCTAATCCCATAAACCATCGTAAGGCTACCCATTTTAATGTAGAAAGGAATAGTTTTAGTTTTTGGGCATCGGTGGTGTAATCATATCCCCTACACATCACATCAAATTCAAACAAAAACGCGTTTGGATCCTCTGATGTTAAGCCATGAAATGTGGGAATGTGTTGAAGGGGAATAGCTTTCATAGGTGCGTTGACTACAATATCTACTATAGGATATTGCAGCGTAGAGGTCTGCTGGGGTGTCTGTTGGTTCTGGGCCATTTGATCGAAGATATGCCAATATCTCTCTGGGATTTCCAAGGAATTTCTAGGTTGACGAGCAGGGGAAGGAATGGATTTGACAGCACTCCTTTTTTCTGGAATAATAAGTATTCCCTGTTGACCTACTATTTGAGGTGATTCAAGACCTTGGTTTTGAATAAGTTGAACAACACTTCCCTTATCTGGGCTGCTTATTGTTTGGGTGACTTTAATAGGAGATTTTGAGTCTATGGTTTCTCCCGTTTCCCCTTCTCCTTCTCAGAGATTACTAGAGTTCCCTTCTTGAAGGAAACTTATGCAAGGATTCTCAATTTCTTGGGGATATTGCTCAATTCCCTTTGTTTGACTGTGTATCTCAGAAAAGGCTTCATATGGTGATTCTGTAACCAGAAGGGAACTAGTAGGCTGTCTAGAAGTAGTTCTTCTAAATCCTACTAATGGCTGAGATTCAGTTCTCTTAAGGATTTCATCAATAAAAGTTGTTCACCCAAGGGTCACCGGTCCCTTAGGTTTTTCAGTTTTAGGAGGAATTTTGTTTTGCTTAGTTTGTCTATTCATTCAAGAAAAAAAATCTTCATTCCTTCCTAAAGAAAGAAGCTTACCTGCTTCTGCTGTGAAGCGGGCTGTGAGCAAGTGTGTTTCTTGCCCAGTGCGCAGGTTATTACTTTCCGTCTTTAATACCCAATTCTTCACAAGCAGAAGAAAATCAGCTGTGCATCACTCTTTTGAAATGGCATACACTCTCCCCGGAAACGGCGCCAGAATGTTGGGTCGTAAAAAGGTATCTTTTGAACACCTAATTAGCCTACATTAATCATCAATCCGGGAGAGACTTTTTATTTCAAGAGTGTACTCTGTCTGAGGCTGCAATTATCTAAGAGCAATGTTGTGAAGATGTAGTACAGAATGTGAAATGCAAAAGTAACAAATGCTTGTAAAGAAATCTAATTACAGTGACATGAATGGAAATGTTTTGAAAATTAAACTACGTCAATCTTGCAAAACATCGATCAGGGATACAATAGCAATAACTCCTTCCCTTAGAAATCAATGCAAGATAACCAATTTGGGGACTTGGAAGCAATAACCAGTGTCCTCTACAGTTGACGATCTTTAAAGCAATTGAAATAAAAGCAAACTCAATCTGCACGCTAAAGAAAATAACTAAAAGGAACAAAATCTGGAAAGGAACAACAGTGTGTAACTATAACTCATCTATTTGCTAATCGAAGGCTATGAATAAACAATGAACAGAGGTGGAACAACAATATGAAATGAACAACAATTAAAACTCTAATGCAATCAAGAAACTAGATTTCCACGCTTCAATCCTGTCGACAGCCACTCACCACGCAACAATCAATTATAACGAATAAATTAATGAAACAACAACTCGAATCAGATACAAAAAAACAAAGCTTTATAATGATAACAAGATAACCAAACAAAAAATGTGCTTCTTGTAAAGGATGAAATAGAAATGACTCTGTATTTGATCTAACAACGATAAATCAATTCATTAAACACACTTCACACAACAATAAGCAAGGATTAAAAATACAAAAAATGAAGTGATTCCACCAGAGCCGGGCCCTTAGCACCAGTGAAATACTTCTGGGCTAATTCAGAGCTTAGAAGATGAAATGAAACACGTGTCTTATATTAAACCAACATAAAGCATTACAAAGGAGGTTCTCTCAAAGCTGAGAGTTAATAAAACATTAAATTACAGAGGAAATGTTTAAATGTAAAGCCTTTTGACCAACTCACTGACTCTAATGTCACTAAAGGAAATTTCTTTTTATATCAAATCTCGACGGACAATTCAATGAATAAGATGAGTTTGGACAACGATCCCTCAGGATCGAAGGATCCTGAGGGATTCACTCCTCTTTATTTAGTTATCATCCTGTTTACTCTGATTGAGGCCGAGTTGTCCCCTACCTTTTCTTGGCAATTCATTTGGATCTCCTTGCCTTTGGCTGGATATGGTTCAATGCTGATGGTGCAGCAGTTACATTTCTTTCAGCCCCGCCTTTGGTACAGCTGTTCACCTCGTCGAATTCCTGTTTTGTCAACAAAAAGTATCCTTTAGTCATCTTTTTACAATAAACATAAACCTTTCCAATTCTATTATAACTCTTACAATAAATTACCTTTCCAAGGCAAAAAGGAGTATGTCTATGGTAAAAGAATGAGAAGATACATAGTAATTTCATACCCTTTTCACTGCCCAACAGCTGCCACTGACAAACAATCATTCCAACATTTGGGTGACCATACAATGTGTTAGCTCCCTGTAATTTTCTAGATTGATTGAGATACAAATGGACAGGGTAACATCAAACCAGACTTTGGAATCCAAGGACATAGCCTTCCTGGATTCAGAGAGGGCTCCCTCTATTGTTTACAAAGTATGTATTCTTGTTTGCTTTTAAGGTTAATTTTAGGCTAGTTATGAAGTATTGGGGTTCATTGTTTTTTTTGGTTGGGTATGATCATTAGGTAGAACAGATAGAACAAGGAAATATTCAAGTTATTGGGCAATGGAGTCTAATAAAGTCATGATAGGTTCACAAATAGATCATGGAGTATTGTAGGGAAAATCTAGCTTTGTTGGTGGATCTTCAGGGTTTAAAGGATCATGAGATGGACATCAAATTTGAGAAAAAAAAATTGGACAAAGGGAAATCAAGAATCCTTTATCATATACTTTAAACAAAGGGAATTAGAAAAATCATAAGCATAGAGAGGAGATCAAAGGCATAGCAAACCCTAGACTTTTTGATTCAACTCAAGTAGATAATTATTCAAGACAAACATTCCAATGAAATATAGAAGGCAAGAAACCTATTTAACTTCCAATGATTTCATCATCAAGGACAAAAAAAATTTAAGATACACAAATAAATACAATCAGAGAGGAGGGAACTCCTAAACATCTAAGATTATAGCTATGAAGATCTTTAAAATAATTAACTAAGCAAGTGCAAAGAGTATGATTGAATAAAAACTTCTTTGACAAACCTAAGTATTGGTACTTTAAAGAGAGATTTCAAGAAAAGTGTTTTAGTGACATCAAATAAGAAAGGCTAACCCTGAATCATGTTTGATACCTACTGTATTAAACCATTAAGGAAATAAACAAGCTTAGGAGGTCTAGAGAGCAATGAAGGATTCTCTAACATGTCCTAGCAGAAGAAAACATCAAGGCAGTGAAGAACAAATAGAGCTAATGTGTCTTCAGAAAAATTTCTTAGTATAAATCCTTTGTTCTACTCCAACATAGAAAGATGGAAACATAATGAAACAGGAAATAACAATAAAAAAAATAGAATCACTTCACCATCAACCAAGCTTAGGGATCTTGCAAGCAAGCCTCCTCTATCAACAAACAAATCAGTGCATTCATAAGCTCCAAGACATCAAATTGCTTTCAACCTCCAAGAGACTATGTATTCCTTCAAAATAAGTCATCAAATTCCAACCTAATACATGATAGCCTCATGCTATATTTATGGAGAAAAAGAGGGCTAAATTAATATCCAAAATAGTCATAAATGACAATTTATGTCCAAGTGACCATGCAAGGCCCAAGGCATAAATATCTAAGAAAAATAAATGCATAGTAAATTCTAACACCTAATACTAGAGTTTTTTGCCTCAAAAAACTCAAAAATAACATTTTGGAATAAACGAGTGTATTTTTTTGAATTTTTCCACTTTTGATCCTATATGCGCGGTGCCAAAATATCAGAAAACAGGTGTACTTGCAGCCCTGTTTTGACCTCATTCCCGGTGTCGAATTTTTCCCCGTGACGGCTCCTTGGAAAGCTTTTCAAGTTGGCTTTCCAGGTCTATCTTTTTTTTATGAGTGAGTGCCATTTTCCTGTCCAAAAATACCTTTTTCCCAACACTTCTCTGTGCGCAACACCTTGCCTGAAAATGAGGCAGAATGGCCAAAATTTAGGTGTTTTTTGACCTTTTGGGGGGTCAAAAATGCTCCAAATGGTCTGAAATTTTGTGATCAGACTGCTGATGATGAGAGGAATCCAAAAATTTCAAGTTTTCAAGCTGGGGATGCATGATATTTATGCGCAGCGCCAAGGGTGCTGCGCAAAGAGGCCTCAAAATTTCAAAAAGACAAAATCTTGTTCAATTTTGCCCAAAATTGGTGGACTATTCCCTCAAGAGGTATTGGACACCTGTTGAGAAGCCTTAGGCAAAAATCCAAGGCTATCATGATTTTTTTCCTCTTTTAGGTTTTTTATCTCCATGAGGGCCTCCTTCAGTTTGGCACAAGCAAGCTTGTTTTTCTTTGCATAGTGCTTGGTCATTTTCTTCTGGAGAGCAAGGCCCCTTTTCACCTTCTTGAAGTGCTTGTGCTCATTCTTGTAATACTGAATGACACGTTGTGCCATATCAAAATCTCTTTCCCACTCCTTAAGTTGTGCATCTTTGGTTAGCAGTAGCAATCTGGTGGTCAACTCCTTGTGCTCATTGTCACTATCTAGATCAATGAATTGAGGCTCTTGAGTAGCTTTCTTGATTATTTTACTTCTCTTCACCTTTACCTGCTCCTCACCCTTTTCCATATTTTCCTTGAACTTGTCCAATGGATTGATAGTTGGAGAAGAGATGGCCCTTTGCCTTTTTGAGGCAGCAAACACATCTCTCTTCCCTCTGTGGTATGTGCTGTAAGAGGAGTGATGATGGTTTTGGTAGTGTCCTTATCTTGGCTGTGACCCTTGGTGTTGTCATCAACTCCTTTATCTTTACTGTGGTCCCCATCAATCACCTCATGCTCTATTTGATCACTGCTGTCTTGACCTTCAACACCATTATCATCTTCATTTTCCTCACTGCCTTCTATACTGTCACTTTGGCTTTCAAATTGATTATCAGCTTCTGCACTTGCCTCACTTTGGTTCTTTCCATCATAGAGGTCCTTTTCTTCATCATCCTCTGGGCTATCTTCACTTCCATCATCATTAGGAGGCTAATTTGTGTCATGAAAGTCATGACAACTCTCATGATTGCCATGACTATCTCTTTTGCTATCCTTTTCCTCACTAACTGTCCTATCAGTGACATTCTCTTTATCACTATCTCCTTCATCAAATTATGTATGTGCCTCACTGTTTCCCTCTTATTTATCTTCTATTTCCTCATTATCACCTTCTATTTCTTCATGTTCATTATCTTCATCCATATTTTCATTGTTTGCACTATGACTGGGCTCATTTTCATGCTCATGCACATTTTCCTCTTGACTATCATGTTCACTTTCTTGTTGACTGTCACCCTCATAATTGTCTTCACTATCTTCTAGGTCCTCATATTTTTCATCAGCACCACCTTTTTCTATACTTGGGAGTGATTCATTGGTATCATTACCATCACTTCCTTCCTCCAAGTGCTCACTGTTTTTGTCTTCATGACTGCCATGTTCAACTCCCTCTTCCTTGTCATCATCATCCTCCTGCTCTTCCTCATTAAACTCTGTGTCTGCCCCATTTTTTTCATCATTCCCAACATCATCTTCTTGTTCATAATTGCTACTGTCACTCCCTTGTCCATCATTACCACTATCATCCTCTTGTTCCTCATTAAACTTTGTCTCTGCCCTACTGATTTCTTCATCTCCACTGTCATATGCTTGTTCCTCATTATCACTGTCATCATCTTCATCTGATGCATCTGGAGAAGAAGAAAGAGGTAAGTTTCATTGTGGAGAAGGCATAGGTGGAGGTGATGGATCATGATCCCTAGGCGGTGATGGAGGAGTGGAGGCAAGTGAGTGTGAAGTGGAAGGAAAATTTTGCTGAATGAAGGCTTGGGGATTTGCAAATACATCATGTGAGATAAAAACTTCCCAAGGAATTCCCTGCTGCTCCAGCTGGTGTAAAACAATCATTTTAACTAAAGAGTGGTGAAAAAGGCTTTTCATTTGGTGGGCGTAACTCCTTTTCTTGACCACTGAAGCCATTTTGTCAATGCTCCGATAGAGATAGTATGGTAGGTTTAGAAATTTAACCCTGGTGAAGTGCATTAGCAACCTTATGTGATATGAATGAAGCCTGGAGTACTTCCCCTCACAAGTGAAGTACTTTATGATCTGCCTCATCAGTGGGGCATATCTCTCTAGCAGGTAAGAGAAGGGGAAAATGGTTTTGCAGCGCTATTGATACCTAGGTTTTAGGAAGGGCTCATAGTAGCTTAAAGCCAATTTCTTCTTCTTGAACCATCTCTCACCCACATCTGGTATCCCTGTGGCCCTAGCAATGGATTCAGATGATAGCTCAAAATTTACTCCTGCTAGGTTGACTTGGTGGTTTTGTAGGTTGAGAATGAACAACCTAGTAAAATCTAAGTGCTTTTGGACCTGTTTAACCCTCTCATAGAACTGATAACATCCAACGTATTGAAAACATGTAAGGATAATGGGAGAAGAGATGATTTGAAATGTATCCAAGGGTTCAAACCTATTAGTTCTTCCTCCCTTGTGATTTGGCTTGATAGGCCCTTGGCCTTTATCACTACTAGTACTGATCTCTTCTCTAGACATGGTGACTGATTGTGTCCTTGAACAAATTGGTTTCTAGCTTGGGAGTGCCTTTAGGTCTAGGTAGGAGAAATGAGTGATGGTGAGGGCAGATTTTAACAAATGGAGGCAAAATGGAAGAAGTCAAGGAATGATTTTAGAGCTTGGAGGATGCTTGGCTGGTACTGAGTGTATTTACACCAATGACCACTCTTCAATTGGTAAATTCTTTCCCTAGAAGGTTAAATGATGGTTTGACATGAAGATTAGGGTTTTTAGCCAATTTAGGTTATGGTTACTCTTCTTTGATTATGAATGCAAAAAGATCATTTGGACAGCAAATAAAGTGATCACCAACCTTGTCTAACTCGTGCAGGAGCTTGGGGTGAATTTGAGGAGGAGAAAGAGTGATTTTGAGCAATTTTTTGGCAATTTTGGCCAAATATCCTCTGTGCGCAGTGCCATCTGACTGGCCATTCCTGTCGGGCCCTCTGTGCGCAACGTTAGGTCGGGTCGGGTTGTTGGCAGGCCTGTGCATAGCGTTGGGAGGCTGTGGGCGAGTCGGGCTCCGAACTGGGCATGTGCACAGTGCCACCACCTATGCGTAGCGTCGACCCTTCTGTGCATATTGCAGTGCATTTTAGCACTGCCTCTTCTCCTCTGTGCACAACACTGAAGGCTCTGTGTGTAGCACCTTCGCCTGTGCGCAACGCCTGGAAATTTTACCCAGTTTTGCAGAAAAACCCTAGAAATGCTTCAACGACCCTCTAGCTCTCCTTCAAAGACAAAAGATGAGTTGGGGATAGGGAAAGAAGACCTTATACTTATTTTTGAAAAACAATTTCATGATCAAACCCACTTTCTAATGTTTGTTTTCCCTTCTAACTTTTTCACTGAATTTCTGGTCTTTTTGTCCTGTAGGTGGCAAAAATCTGAGAAAAAAGTGGTTTTTTGCCTTTGCTGGAGCATCTTGATATCCCCCTTCGATTGAAAAAATCTTTTAACAAGATTAAACTTTTCCTCTTACCCACATTTGGAAACATGAATCAGTACTTTTTAAAAAACAAAAGGTCATTTTGACAAAGTTTTGAGGAAAAAGACAGACAGTGACATTAGTGGTCCTTTTTGAAGGTCTTCTTCACTTTATCCCTCTCATGAATTTCAATACCTATAAACAGTAAGCTTGTGATCATTTTGGCACCTTTAACTTGGAATCTTCAGTCATGTATATTTTATGCCTTTGATTGCTTGGTGGATGAGACTGAAGGGAAGAAATTTAATCTTCTTTTAATTGACATTCTGTCATGTTTTGACTTTGAAGCAATGAAGACCTCTTGGTGTGACAACCCCAGCATTTGGCATCAATAGCTCCTTTAGTATTCCTATGTGCCACCATTGTGAGATACATTAGGTTTGTTTGACCTTATCAATCTTCTTGTCGGTAGCCATCTTTGAGAGTCTTGCAGAAGTGTCACTCATGGCTAACTATCTTTTGCAGAATATACTTTTGATAAGGAAACCACTTTTGGAGGCTTCTCTGCTTTGCTTTAGACCAATTGCATGTTTTTTCCTTTGACCATTTTGAGAGTGATATATCTCTATTCCTTCCTATGGCACTTTACCTTATGTCTGCCTCCTTTTGATCCTTTTAAGACCTTTGAATGTACTTTTGAAAAATCAGGCTCTTGTACTGATATTCTTTTCCATTTTGTCTTTTTGGTGAGGTGGAATCAATGCTTCTTTGTCAAACCCTAGAGGGTAGCTTGAATACTCCCTGAAATTCCATCGACTATTATGAAGGAGGCCCTATCATCATTATTTGACCTGTTTGTCATTCTTTCCAAACTCCTAGGTTTTAGGGCTGTTAGAAAAAAGTAAATAGTTTTGTCTTCTAAGTTCTCTAAACCTTTCAAAACTCATTAATTATTTCTAAAAATATTCAATGTGCACTGGATGGAGTTGAGGTGACCTTTGTGCTTGTAGCCCTTATGCTGATTTCCTGCCTTGGCATATTGTTTTGCCAATTAGTCACAAAAACCCTGATTCTCTAAAACATATGCCTGCTGCCTTTCTCTTTGTTGTAGATGGTCTTCTTGTGATGTTTTCCCCCATTATCTTTCCTCTTGCTAGGCTGATGGCCATCTTGATATTTTTGCAGAAATGTGAGCAAGGGCAGTTGTCCCTTGAAGAATTTGTGCTTTAGACCAAGGAGGCCTTTCTTAAATGACCCTTTGATCAGTTTTGGACAAAGTCACTTGTCCCTTTTCTTCTTTGAATGCAGTCTCTTTTCATAGGAAAAACAGAGATTTTAGGATACCAAATCCACCCTATGACTTGTGAAACCCTAGGTGACCTAGTGAAAGGTTCCTTGGACTTGGCTTTGGACTAAAAACTCAGATTTTGGGGTCATTAAGTGTAAAACAGAGTTTATGATAAACTGATGTATTGAAGATCCAAAATCCAATGCACCTGATTTATCTAAAGAACCTACAGAGATAGTTTTGAGGCCATCAATTCTTGGGGTATTTTCGGGAGACACAATAGAGCTATTTAATTGGTGGCCTTAGGTAGCAGTGGGGGGTTTAGGTAGAACAAAAAAGAGGATTTGGACCAAAGGTGACAATATATAGACAAAATGAAGGACATGAGCCTCTAATGGGTTTTCTGGGACTGGTAAGCAGAGCTTGACATGATGGAATGATGAAATAGTGAACATTTATCTTAAGGATAATGAAGGCAGTGAGATTTCTAGAACTCACAGTGTTTATGAACTTTGTTTCTAGAAATATTTGGATAAGCATTTAGTCATCTACAAAGGAAAAAATTACCGATGACTAACAGAATGACGAAGTACTGTCAAAATGGGTGACCATAGGTTCCCCTCCATCATGAGTATAATAAGATGGAATATATTGTTCTCCAAATGCTGGGAGTCCAGTCGAGATTGAACTGGATGGAATATGCCCAGATGGACCAGCATGATGTTGCACTAAAGTTTTATATAAAGGATCAATCCATTCAGTACTCATTAGAGATGTACCCGATAAAATACCAAAAGATGACATGGGTGAAGTCCATGGACTTGAGGATGCACCAGAGTAGGTTCCAGATAATGATTGGTAACCCGGTGGGATGGAAGCACTACCATAAATATGTGACTCAGGTGATGTGGTAAACATCGATGGAGTAGCAACAGTAGATGTTGTCGCAACTGTAACAAATGGTATAGTCGAAGATGTTGACTTAGCCATGGTCAAACGACCCAATGTATACCCTATAGGATTTACGGGAACTCGAATTGAAACAGGATCAAGAGAAGTAATGTAATTCAATCGAGGAATATACTCGTAAAGATAAAACCCTGACCCAAAATGAGTTGGAGTTGAGGGTCATGTTTCTTGTTGAGGTTCTTCCTCAATCGAAATCAAACTAGGTGGAAGAAATTCACCGTCAGGCTCGAGATATATTTTAGGTTTTTTACTGCATGAAAGGGAAGACTCAATGGTTGCGATAGAATGAGGAGCGACTGATACACAGAAAGAAATTCCAATTGTTCGAATTCGAGATCTATATGTTCTGGCAAAATAATGATAGGATCCGAATCAACTTCGAATTGAATAATGTTGGGTTCGGGAGGTATGGTTTCACTGATTTGATGTGCAGTGTCCACAAGTATCTATGAGGACTTTATTTGGATGACAATGGATAAAACAGGATGTGTAGAAATGAATCAAGACGACTCTGATAAATATGATGAAGATGATGCACTAGAGGTATTGATGGTACTAGTTTCAGTAGAACAAGGTCGCCTTCGCCGACCAGAAATGGCTTCTGGTGGTAAAGGTGGTTTAAGTGCTATTCTATGTGAATGACGAGGAAAGGAATGTTTTTCTTCGATGATGACTGATTGATTTTATTACCAAAAAAAAAAAACAAATAAAAGGGTGATACTAGGCAAAAGGTTTACCAAGTAATTGTGAACTGCAGAATACTTCCTGGCGAACCAAGAAGTACGAGCAAAAAATCTCCCCAAATGTTGTGTTCAGTGTATCACAAGTTACAAGAGGGCCGAATTAGTTTCCTATGGATGGTAAGAAACCTAAATTTGTCCTCCCAAGTTCGTATTAGCGTTGTCTAATGTGAAACCGCACAGTGAGAGCACCCCTTAATACTTTTCTTACTAGAACACCACCCTATATACCCGAACGTACGTGAAGAACTCTGATATACTTACATACATGGAGTGGGATTTCACACTTGGAATGTATCACAGACAAGTTAGCAATAATTTATATGTTTAACGATGACATGAAATGTCTCTAGCCTAGACCTTCTAAGTGTTATCATTAATGTTACAATGCTTTCTTAGGTAGATAGAGGTAAATTTTATGTTGATATTGTTTAAAATTTTATCTTTGAGGTTCACCGTGTGGTGTAATGGGAAATTCCTAAATGAAAACTAAATGAGAAGAAAAATTTTTCAATTCAGTTTTTTTTTTTCGATGAAAATCCTAGCTACTAAGGGGAAAGAGCAATCCGATTTTGAGCATACAACAAAGAGCACAAAATAAATGAAAAATTTCCTAATATGTTCCTATGCAACACAAAATCTCTAAATGCACATGCATGTTTTTATTTTCAGTTTTCTTTAATGTGAATGAGTAAAAAGAAAATAAATGCACAAATCAATCAAACAAATGTTTTCTTTTGAGAAACGAGGAATGGAACAACAATTTGTCTTGGGAAAATGAAGAATGACACGACAATTTTCCTGTAGGAAATGAAGAATGAAACGTCAATTTTCTTTTAGAAAACATAATTGATCTAATGCAAAATTTAACAACTTTGAATTTAATTTTCCAATGATAAAGAAAACAGCTATTGAAACATTGAACAAACAAATGTTCAAAGGAGGAAGAACACATAATGTATATTGGTCTCTAAGAGAAATTAGACATCCGAGAATACAATAGAGAATTGGATAAAACTAAATGAAAAGATATTTTGATGGAATTTGGCTAGATGAGGGGGAAATGCACCCTGTAAGGGTAGACAATGCATTGCAATGCACCCCTGAAAGGAAGATAGTACATTGTAGTGCACTGTACCCTGACCAATAGTGCGTTGGGCACAATTAATTTTAGAAAACAAGTAGCTTAAACAAACTTCTAAGGAAAAATGTTCATTCAAATGACTGATAAGATAAATTAAAGTCTACTGACGATGGTAAACAGAGACAAAAACACCAGGAATGATGGATTTTATCCCTGGAGTCGCCAATTTTTTATACGGATTTCTAATATATAGATAAACTAGATTTCCTGAGTGTGGTGTTCCTTCACTCAGAACAACAGAAGAAAGACAACTATTCTTTTCTCTAAGACAAATAGATAGATAGAAAGGAAAGAAACCTACTTGTGATCCTTTCGCTCTCTTTATCCTTCTTTTGTTGTTGTTGTTGCTCTCAATCCAACTAAAGTCGCTAGATTTATACCTGTAAACAAAGACAGAGAACAAAAAACAACATACAAATGTACAAGTATATACTTATCTTAACCAAATAGAACTGATTATATCTAAGAATACATACACAATTGAAATGCAATTCACAAGATATAAGAATACATATGAGAAAATGAACATATAAATTTATTAAGAAAGTAGGAGGAGAAGATTACAACCAATAGATCGATTCATCATCAACCTACTCCAACTTCATTCCATCCTCATCACATCAAGCATCATGTCAGCAACATAACAATAGTTCCAGCTCTCATCAAGTGAGAATCAAATAACATAACATTACACAAATTTCTCCCTCCCTAGCACTTAGGGAAATTGAAGGTGGTTTTTCAATAAATGGAATTGAATGGCTTTCTAATAATAGGTTAGACATGTTTCCAAGTTCAGTGGTGATGGATGAACACTTGTATTTGAAGTATGACACCTATGAGCTCTTCTATAAGGCATTGAACATGTGGAGATTCCCAAAACAATGATGATTTCACTCTCAGGAGACCAACACACCCTTAAGTGTCGGGAAGTGCATTGCAACGCAGTCAGGCCCATGCAGAGGATCGTTGATGAGTCAATGGGTCATATAATCTATACTTCAAACCTTGGAAATCTCACAATTGAAGCCATCAATGGAATGACTTTTCTTAGGGCATATAGCAACTAAATTAGGGGATGATAGATCCTATTCATTGGTCTTGGGGGATGATTCCCAATTTTACCAAGTATTGGGGGATGATGCCCAAATTCACCTGTAATAAGGTGGATCACGAAATTTTTCATCATATATCTGGAAATCATGACACTTATGGAATGCAAGGATATAATCGCGGAAAATGGTGGGCCAAAAATAGCAAGTGCATAAGATCTTTTGTGCGGTAGCATAGCTAGATAAGTATCCATCACATGCTCCTAAATGGAAATCATTCAGAACTTTCTTGACCTCCTCAAGGGTAAGGCACCTTCATAAGATCGTATCAATACCACAACGGTAAAGGGTGTCATCGATAATTAGATAATTTCAGGATTGGTAACGGATATTCACTGCTCATAGAAAGAGGTATTAGGTAGGAAAGTTTTGGTCTAGAGACGAATAAGGAAATATCCATACCATGGGTTAGATGACGATATAAGAAACAATGAATTGTCGGGGGTGGAATATTTAGATGTATATTTCGGCATCAAGGGAGGGAATATCGCACATTAGTTCGACGAAAACTAGGGATTACTTTGATGTGGATATGATGAATTCCAGGTCAAAATATTGGAGAATAACTATACATTTCGAGTACTTTCCCCCTAGTAGTTGGTGTGACAGTATGTATTTCATCAGGTTGCAATCTAAAATGACCATAGTTTTCTGAATCAAAATGTAATGGAAAAACATTTGGATGGCTTGAATGATGTGAGTATACCGGATCTTGGTATCTTTGAGGTTCCGACTCAGATAATAAATGGGATGTTCAATCCCAAAGCCAAATTTTCAATGTGAGTATACCGGATCTTGGTATCTTTGAGGTTCCGACTCAGATAATAAATGGGATGTTCAATCCAAATGTTGTCTTCTTGTAACAACACCATTTCTATAATAGAGATGGTGGCAGCAAGATACAGTAAATAATCGCATTGATAGTCAGGGGTATATAGGAGATATGCCCAAAACAGTACATATTTCAAGGCATCAAATGCTTCCTGTGCAACGTCATTCCAATTGAATGGAATCCCTGTCTTCAGTAAGTGAGTATATCCTTTGGTCAACTCATTGTAATTAAGGATGAATCTCCTCAAGAAGTTAGCTTTCCCTTGGAGTCTTTGTAACTAAAAAAAGGAGGTGGGCACAGGAAAATCAACAATTTCATGGACTTTGAGAGGATAAATACAAATTCCTTGCTTGGAGATAATGAAACCAAGGATTCGACTAGAACCAACACAGAACACACATTTGTGTGTGTTAAGTTGAATGTTATAGTACCTACAACAGAGGTAAATGGGCCATAAATGTAGAGGGTGATCAACCCGATTCTTTGAATGAGCGGGGATATAATACATATAGGGTTGCACGATATGCTTAATATCATGAAAAGAATTATCCATCACACGTTGAAACATGGCCCCTGCATTCTTAAGATTGTATGGGATATTTTTATAAGAGAAAGTACCCTAGGGAAAAATAAATGTTGTTTTTGGTTAGTCATCTGAGTGAATGTTGATTTGAATGTAACTCTAGAATCCATCCATAAATGAATAGATCTCACAACCAGCACAACCATAAAAAATATGGTAAATAAATGGGTTTGGGTAGTTTCCTTTCAGAAAAGCTTATTTAACATACCGATAATCGACGCATACTTGAATTGTGCCATGTTTCTTCATGACAGGGACTACGTTGTAAACCCAATCGATTAATGGAATGGGGTATATAAAACCAGTCTGAAGAATATTTTCAACTTCTACTTCTATCCCGACAACTTTCTTAGGATAGTCTGGACAAAGGCGTTGTTGGATGGGTTTGGCATCAGGATACATTTTAATTTCATGCACCACTATGTTTGGGTCGATACCTGGCATTTATTCATACGTCTAGGCAAAGACATCTCTAAATTCATGAAAAAGGGCTCGATAGGTCTCGACTTCAGATGAAGAAGAAGATGCTCCATTGTAAAGATTTTTGATTATTCCTATTTTGATTGAAATATCGAGAGGAATGGTTTCCTTGATATTCAAGCGGTTATTTTTAGAGTTGATCTCATGAATGGAAACATAATTTGTAGAGGATTCGATTAAGTTAGGTAGGTTCAAATTGCCTAGATTATCTTCTATGGAATCAATAAGGGAGGAAAGATGGTGATGCTTATCCCATGGCATGTCTTCTAACATCATGATCTCCATGATGCTTTCATTGGTTGAGAATATATGCGAGAAAGTATAAGAGGGTATGCCATAATCAAGAGATTAATCTACCGAATTGATGGAAGAAAAAGTATGGGTTGCACAAGCCGATTAAATGGCTCCGTAATATTGCTCAATAGGGTTGAGCGGAATTCTGTGGCCTAAAATTTGGATGTGAATTTCATCTGGTACAATCCATGGATCATCCAAAATCATAGATGATGATATCATATTGATATAAGAAACCAAAGTTTAGGAGTTGGAAGGGGGAGGAGGGGGAGAGGGAAAAAGTACCCATAAGCGATGAGTCCTTCAATAATCCAACTCCAACATGTTGATAGGAATGTAGGGCTTCCCCTACAAGAGGGACACTTCCAGTAACACTGGAATATTAGGCAAAGAGGTTGGGTTTATCTATGGTTACGATCCTGCATTTATGAGGAAAGGCAATCATGCGGAATTAGGACAACGACAACCATAGTGTAAACTCATGTACGTCCCAATAGAAGATTATAATCAAGAGGTCTGTCAATAACTTCTATCTCAATAGAGACAATTGTTCCCCCAAGTTCCACTTGGAGGGAATTCAATATTCCATATGGTTTATATGTCCTTCCATCAAAGGCTTTCAATGTGGTGGTTGATTGATTCAGTTGAGGTGAACCAATTTCCTTCCAGCAAGACGTAGAAATAATGCAAGTCGATGCTCCCTTATCCACAATGGAATGATGAATTTTATTACCATGGATAGTGAATTAAATCATAAAAGATAACTGAGCTGGATGCTGAGGAGTATAATTTTCATGAGAGAAAACTAGTAGGTTGGAATCCGATGGGCCCATACATTCGATAGCTAAAAATAATTCGTTCTTTTGGGCGGGTCAGTTTTGCAACACCTCAAGAGTGTACATGGATGATGGTGATTGAGCCAAGTCTTCAACCACATTGTAATTTTTGGAAACTCTTGAACAAGGGTTGTAATCAGACTTATGAATAACACCCTTCGGAGGCTTGATAGTCAAATCTAGAGGCAGAAAAAAATTAGATGAGGTTGGAGCCAAACTGGTAGGTTTATTAGTAGCATGGCCATTTGGTGGATTCAAATTACCATAGTATTTGTTCCAAATGGCCACCAAAACATCAGATCTATTCTTTGAGGAGGAAAGCATCAAAACCGTGTTAGAGGAAGTGGGGTCACGAGAAACCATTTGAGTTTCCTAATTGGGAAACGGGTTGGTCAACATGAAGGGAGAAGTGGATGACTTAAGAAACTAATTCACTTCAGCGTGGTGTAGAAAATCATGTGTAGAGTGATCCTCATTGTAAATAAAGCATGGATATAGAGGCTTTCATTTATCATCAAAAGATGAATTTGTTTGTTTATCCTACGGTGATGAATCTTCATTTTTCTTACGTTTACCTTTCTTCTTTCTTCAGGTTTCTATTGATATTTTCATTTATCATATGAAATGGAATTTATCTTAGAAGTAGAAGCCATAGGAGGGTGGGATTGAGGATTTTGAGTAGGAGTGGCGAGTGCTATACCAAATGGTTTACTCACCGACTGCGAACTAGCAAAACCAACAATGCCATCAATGACATGAGATTCTTTACCAGGTGGAAGAGGAAAAATGTTTGAAGGTCGTGAAGCATTTGATATCTTATCATAAAGAGTGCTTGATTGGGTATAAACTAGATCTAGATATTGAGCACGAACACTCACTTGCTCTTAAGTCACGATTCCACCTTTGGCCACATCTTCTATTATAGGAGCTAACAAATGCTTGAAAAACCATTATTCCAACAATTGATCGTGAACAAAGGTCTTTACCAACCAAAGATGACGCCTCTACTTATGAATTTGATATGAAATGTGAGTGGAATTCGATTGTTTGAAGTTAGTCAATAGTTCCATTCCAGTTTCGTATTTGATGCGAAATTATAAATATTCGAGGAAGGTGGTGGCTAAAGTAATGAAATCGTGAAGCGATTCCCTAGGTAATTCAATATACCATTTACCTACAATACCTGTAAGCGTTCCCTAGAAAAGACGAAGCCAAATGGAATCATCATTAAGGGAGTTGGATGCACACCATAGATGATATGTCATGACATGCATCGACATGTCTTCTCTAGGATTCCCATTGAAATTTTGGATATCATATGACAAATTGGTGGGAATAATTGATCGCCATGGCGAATGAGTGATGTGGTCGTTAGTAAGTTGAGTTAAATCATGTAATTCGAAAGTGGCCACAAAAGGAAAATTCCTGTTAAAGTACAAAGGAGGATGACCTGGGTAAGAAGGGATAGCCTGAGCAATGGGAACTTGTATGCCTCGATGAGGAGGATTATGATAATAAGGAACTTGGTTACTAGGATATGTAGGATTCTGATAACCAGCATGCAAGTTAGTTTGTTTGCTTTCCCTAGGATGATGATAAAGTCATTGGAATGGTTGGGTTTGTATTTGATGGCATTGGAAAGGCACGTGATGAGGTCAATATTGTTGCCATATATGGTTCTGTATTTCCCCTGGTATGATGGTTTGGTTGAGACTGCACCAAATTTTGAAGAATTTGACCTACCGTAACTTGAGGAGCACCTTGGGCAAGCAATTAAGAAGACAAGGAACCTTGTACAACTTGACTTAGCGTTGTCTGGGAAGGTCCAAATACCATAGGAATAGGCTGTAAAGGTTTCCTTACATATATTTGAGATTATTGAGGTGATGATGGTTAGATAGGAATTTGTGATAAGAATGGTGCAACTTGAGGATTCAACAATCTATCCCAAAACGAACCAGGTTGAACGGGGGAAGTAGGTTGCTAGACATTGGCAACCATTCCAGGATAAGGCAGACCATAATTAGGTGGATTATAATACAAAGGCATACCAATAACATGTTTCCTCCTCAGATAAGGAGGAGAATATGACAGAGGCAAGTGCGATCTAGATGGATGGTACCCAACACAAGGAGAGTTAGGTTGTGGAGGGTAGATTTTTCCATTGATGTAGGGAACAACCTGATGCTTTATTATAGGAATAAATGGATGAAGAGGATTAGACTATGTGGAATTCATAAGAGAAGTACAAGGCATTATTCCCGAATTAGATGACATGGGGAATGTCGAAGGACTAGAAGATGTACCATAAAAGGTACCAGATAATGACTGAGAACTAGGTGGGACAAACAGGCACAATATAAATGAGCTTCTGGTGATGTCACAAATATATATGAGGAAGTGACACTTTATTTCTCAACCATAGTGGTGGACATGGGTTGGGAGATTGAATCAACTCCAAACATGGTTGGAAATCCCAATGAATATTGTTGCCAAAGATATTCGAGTAAGCCCAAAAAACCAGGTGAAGGAGATTGTATTAGAGTTTGAAGAGGTGGAAAATGCTTGGTTTGATAAAAATTAAGTCCTTCCTAATGAAAGGGAGAAGAAGGAAAAGGCTCTTCTTGAGGGATCTCTTAAATACTCAAAAGTCCGTATGGAAGAGGTTCACCGTTGGGCCCAAGATATATTGGTTCTATCCGAGACAAAGGAAGAGAAAAAGAAGGTCCTGCTAAATCAGGCAAGGATGGTTGAGGTTCCTCAGGTTCAATGACCACAGGAAACAAAGTGTCTGACTCAGTAAGTTCAGATTCAATGACCTCAGGTAATAAAGTTACAAGGACTTCTGTTTCAATTGTGTCAATGTCACCAACAGGGGTAGATGTAATCTCAAGTTCAGAACTCAAGGAAACAGATGATTCTGGAAATTCAATATCAGGAGGGCTAGAAGTAGTTCCTAAAGTTCCTGTTTCGGTAGTTTGTGTTTTCTTATGTTTTTGACGTCAGTTAGGAGTAGCCTCTAGAGGTAGAGGAGAATTATTTTCATTCTATGCGAACGATGGGGAAAGAGATTTTGTTCTTCCACATTAGATGATAAATTTTACTAAAACAAAAAGAAATAAATCAAAAAGAGGGTAATCTAGGCATAAAGGATTACCAAGCAACCATGAACTTCAATATACACCTTGGTGAACCAAGGAATTAACGTATGATAACCAATCTCCCTGAATTTTTTGTTCGATGTATCATAGTATACAAGGCGACAGACTTAGTTACCTATGGATGGATAAGAACCTATGAGGGACTCCCAAAATATACTTGACAACATGCGGTGTGCAAATGTAATAGTGTTATCTAATGCATAACCATTTGATGAGAGTGTTTGCATATAATTTTCATGCGTGGAGCGCCATCCAATATACCCGAAGGTATGTGGAGATAAATCATATACACTTACGCACATCGAACGATATTTCACCCCCATAATTCAATGCTAGAAAATAATGGAAACTCCGACGTTTAACGACATCGGAACATGCCTCTAGCCAATGTTTGTGTTAATGTTACAAATGCTCCTTAGGTTGATTCAATAAATTTTACTATTTATCTTTGATTCAATTATAGTTTTAGGGCTCACCACAGATGTAACCTGAATATCCTAAGATGAAAATCTAGCATGAGAAAAAATTAACATTTTTTCTTTCAATGAAAATCTTGCTAAGGAAGGGAATAAAATATCAATATGCAACACATAATATGCATCAAACAAGATGTAAGATGCAATATTCCTTTCAATGCAACTGTTCCTAATCTAATGCACATGCAAAATGGCATAAATGCCAAATGAAAATTTTTTCTTTTCACCACACTTGATTTTTGAAATGAAGAAAACTAAGATGAAAATGTTCAATTATTAATTCAATTACACTTTTTAGAATGAGGGCTCAAAAAAAAATTCATCCAAGCGATCGACAATCAAAAAAATAAGTTTTCAAGTGAAAAACGATAAGAACAATGAAAAATTGAAACCAAATCTTATCAAAGGAAAAAAATCAGAAATTCAAACTGAATGGGGATTTTAGAGAGACCAAAATACACTAAATATGCAAGGAAACTTAGCTGGAAGTAGGCTAATGATAGAGAGGCTCAAAAGCCAAGGAAAAAATTGTGTGAAAATAGGGACTAATGCTAGTGTAGAGAGGGTGCCAATGCTTTGCAACAATGAGACAAAGTGGACCAGGGTGAGGTGAAATACTGTGTTAGAGGCATTGGGGGAGCGTTGTTCTTGAAAATGAGGTTTTCGACACAAAAAACTCAAAAAGGGTTGAGTGATTCCACTTCCTAGGTTTGTTTTGGTTTGGATGATGCAAAAAATGAATGTCAAGTAGGTAATAAAGCACAAAGGACAAGGAAAACCACCAAGGGAATACTTTGCTCCCTAGTATGGTTGCCAATTTGTTATATGAGATTTACGATTGCGGAAAAAGGTATATCTTGTAGGTTTGGTGGTCAACCTAGAACAATACAGAGACAAGGAACTCAATGCTTTTCCTTAAAATAAATAGATGATGGATTGAGGCCTTCCTAGAATCCATTGCTCACTTCGCTACTTTAGCTTGGAAGCTCCAATTCCAGCTCCAATTCCAGCTCCAACCGAAAAAATTAGAACATGCATAATCAAATAACACAAGACAAGAAACTATGAGATGTATTTAGTATCATCTAAATACTCTATTCAATAGATCAACATGGTATTGAAATACATGATTCAACATCACATATAGGAAAACATATAATTATTTGCATTAATATAAATAGAAGGACATTACAACCATAAGTGGCAGTTGATCTTGTAGAAGATATCATCCTTTCCTTGTCACAATATGCACCCCTACTCACCCTATGCATGAGATGATAACTACTTACTGCAGCAAGATAAGGGCATAATCACTCTCCAAAGCCATCCATTACCTCTAGCATATGAGAGGGTAAATATATAGCAGAGAGGGGTAAGTTGGTATTTCTTATACAGTTACCATTCTAAGGATTTATATCCACCTTTGATGGAGGGATATGATCAAAGGATAAGTGGTGAAAAATCCAAAGTAGGGTAAGATAGGATTCGAATGTCAATCCAAGGTAATTAGTTGAAACAAATTCTGGAAACTCCTAGAAGGTGTAGCTTCTGGAATATTGCTCATTTTCCCAGAATACTAGAACAAACACAAGTGCAAAGTAGGGATACCTGCTAGTGACCAACATTGGCCACATGGGAGAAAATTGTAGGTAAATGCACCCCAATAGGCTTTCAGGGAGCATTGGTGCTCAAAATATCTCAAATAGGGAAATTTAGGGTTGAAATTATGAGGGATTAAAGGTACATGCTTAGGGCTTTGTGCAAGATGACGACAAGGGGAATAGGATGTTAATTGGTCCGATTAGGAGGATCACTTAAATTGAAAGTGAAAAATGGACTATAACAAATAAGTTTTGGTTTATTTATATTCATGGGAATATCCCGTTGAGATTATGGTTTTAACACCTAAAAATAATTTGGGAGGACACCCAATAATCTTAGGAAGACCATGGTTAGCAATACCTCAAGCATTCATTAGTTGTAAATCTAGCGATATGACAATCTCAAATGGAAAATTAGTTAAGAAATTCATTTTATATCCATTTGAAAAATTAATAAATGAATTGGAAAAATTCACAATGGATTGAAAATATGAATGATGATGAAGAAATAATACAAGTAGTTTCAGCAATAAGACAAGCTATGAGTTTCAAAAAAGATATTGCAGAAAATCAAATTACTAATTTTACTAATAATTATATTTTTTTCTTAATATTGTAGGGGGCAATCTTGTTATATTCATATCTTAATTAAAAAATTTCAAGAAAATTTCATGATGGAAATTTTTATCATCATTTTATTCTATGTCTTCTATAAATTCAATATCAGAATCTAGTAGCTCTCCTATAGAAATTAATCAAAGAAAAAATTTGATCATTAACTCTAAACTTGATGAATCTCAAAATCACAATTACAAGACAATATAGTGCATTTGCATGGGAGTGCACTGATATGTGAGGAATTAACCAAGGCTCATGAGAATGGTTTCATTTTTACACAAGTTTGAAAACACAGGAAACTATTCTTGGAATTGGTTTCATTTTTACACAAGCTTGAAACAAAGAAAAATTATGCTTGGAATAAGTTTGCATGCCCCTAGCATGGTGACTCAATTTTAGGTACATGCCCCCTAACTTCAGTTCATTCAATTGAAGAGACTACTAGTTACTAATAGGTGGATGGAATGAAGGTTCATTTATGAGGTCAAGTGAAAGACTCGACTGGGATTTTACGAGATCTAATCAAAGACTCAAATTGAAGGGGAATTTGTTTCATTTTTTAATGAGTTTGACACAGTAAAATAACTATGCTCATAGAGACCTATTTCATTTTTTAATGAGGTTGTCATAGTAAAAGAATTATCCTCATGACACCTTGTTTCATGTTTTAAAGAGATTGACACAAGAGAAGGAACTCTGCTCTGAAGAGATTGTTTCATTTTTTAAGGAGCTTGACAAAAGAAAAGTAACTTTTCTCCAGAGAGCTTGTTTCATTTCTTAAGGAGCTTGAAACAAGAAAACGAACTATGCTCCGAAGAGCATGTTTCATTTTTCAAGGAGCTTGACACAAGAAAATGAATTATTCTTCGAAGAGCTTGTTTCATTTTTTAAGGAGCTTGACACATGAAAAAGAACTCTGCTCCAAAGAGCTTATTTCATTTTTTAAGGAGCTTGACATAAGAAAATGAACTATGCTCTGAAGAGCTTGTTTCATTTCTTAAGGAGCTTAACACAAGAAAAGGAACTATATTTCGAAGAATTGGATCATGAATCATAAGAAGTCATGGCTTCCAAGAGGTTCTCATTTGATGGGAGAACAACACTCTGGAAATCAGGGTCCAATGCCCCCAGTACATGATGCACTATATCATTGACTGGACCATCAGTGAATGTGATCATGGAACAAGTTGACACATAATTATCCTGTGGTGGGGAAGATACCACTTGCATGTAAGGATCATTTAGGGATGATGGTGGACTGGGAGCCACATTAGGAACAATGAAAGACATCTGATTAATGATCACAATGGCTCCTTCATGTGGAAAACATATCACATGAAAGAAAGAAGAGACAAGAGCTCCTATGACATAAGTATAGTCATGCCCAAGGAGTAAGTTAAAATCCAAGGGGCCTTGGACAAACATCACGTCTATATAGAAAATATTTACTGCCAAAATAATAGGAAACCTAGGAAGGATCCTTAACGATTAACTGATTCCTTTGTTAAAAGCCAAAATTTTTGGGTAATAGGCACAAGTTGCAGAGAACCAAAATATTTCTAGGTCAGTTGGCTCCAATCGAAAGAAGCAACCAAAATTCTTGGAGGGGGTGCCGCAGGAATAGGAGAACCACCCCCTTGTGTTATGGGAACGGGAGGGTCACCCTCCTGTATCGCAGGAACAAAAGGATTTCCATAGGAACCTGAAGAAACAAAAAAATATGAGTGGTATGAGATTCACTCTCTACACGAAAGGCTTGATCAATCGTAGGTGGAATCAGGTCAACCGTTTTCTCAACCAATGGCTGGTCGGGAATGGACTTATGGGATTGAATTTTGGAGAGAGTGAAATTGACCAGAGATGAATTTTGATCAATCACTTAATAAACTAGCAGAGGATTAGGGGAAAAATTTTGGCAACCAAATGGAAGGCAGGGCTGAGACTCCGTAAGGGTATCCAACACTTTGGAGCATTCATCCATATGAGGAAAAAGGTGAATGGGATGATTCCCTTCACATAACCTACATGGAAATTTGACCTTACCCTTTTTATTGTGAATCTTATTATCACTAGTTGAGGGTTTTTCACCAACATGATCTGTGGAGGTTGATGACAAGGGTCGACTTGAGTCGACGGACCATACTTCTAATAACCTAGGAATGGCAGGAAAATCTCTAAGAAGGTGGTCACACTTACATAACTTGCAAGGTAATTTGACTTTGTAAGACTGATTGGAAGGTTTTTCAACATCAGTTGCATCAGTGGCAATGGTTTCTTGGTTGCCCTCTTGCTTATTTTTCTTCTTCTTCTTCATTCTCTTCTTCTTATTCTAAGCTTCATGGTTACTAGAATCAATACTTTCACTAGGAAAAGAGGAAGAAGGAGGTGAAGAAATAGGTGAAGAAGGTGAAGGGTTAAATTTAAGATCAACATGAGGTTGACACTGTTCAGGTGGAGGCGAACTTGGTTGAGAGGCAGCTTGGACATTTGGAACCATGGGGGTTGAAAATAACCAAACTGGCAAACCAATGGTAAATCTCGGGAGGGACAAATTTGCCATATAGGGAGTATCAACATTTCTAAAAGAAGAAAAAGGACCAAGATTCCCATCTGAGGGGGTTCCTTGGCTAGAAAACCTAGGAACTGTTGCCGTTAGTCTCAACCTAATATCTGCTAAGGAGTTGTGCATGGGTAAAATGTTATCGTGGAAAATAAATTTTAGAAATTAAACACAAAATAAATAAAAAAATATTGTTCTAGGAAAGAGTATTTACCAAGTAACCGTGAACAGAAGAATACCTACTGGCGAGCCAAGAAGTAAGAGAGCAGACAATCTCCCCGAATGCTATGTTCAGTGTATCACATTTATGAGGCCACAGAATTGGTTACTTATGACTAAAGGATAAAAACCTAGTGGGGTCTCCCGTTATATACTTGACAGTACGGGGAACACAAGTCCGTGTTGGTGCTTTCTAATGTGTAACCATTCTATGAGAGCATCCCTTTATACTTATCATATGTTTCTCATGTGTTATATACTTCCATACGTGGGATGGGGTTTCACTCCTGGAATGCAACACAGGATCTTAGTGACAACTACCAGGTTTATAGATGCTGAAACACGTCTCTAGCCTAGACCTCTAGATGTTTTGCGTCAATTTCCAAATGCTCCTTAGATTCATCGAATAAATTTTTATAGTTTATCTCGAAAACAATTCTTGGTTTTAAGGCCTAACCGATGTCACCTGAATCCCTAAAATTCAACTATATGAGAAAAATACAACCGTTCATTTTGATGAAAAACTATATTAATTGAGAGGAAGATATTCACACAATCAATGCAGTGGGCAAGAAAGTGTACCAGATGACAATTCTTTTCACTACTTCTTCACGTGAACAATCCAAGGCGAAAACAAATTTCTCTTTCACTTTCCTAGTTTTTCACTAAATGCACTAGATGTAAATGAAATGAAACTTTTCACTTTAGATGCAAAATGAATGCAATTATTATTATTATTATTGCTATTTTTTGTTTTTATTTTATTTTTTTAATTTTAACAACATGCAAAAAGGATGAAAAACACACTTCAAATGTAATCACTTGCTTTGAGTACTTTCTAATGAAATTCTTCAAAAATGATACAAGACATAATAATCAAAGTACCAAAGAGAAATTTCAAATCATTTCCTCAAAACAAAACATTATTTCCTTTTCAAAATAATTGAAACACCAAGAAAAGTTTTCAATTGAAGGCAAGCAACACTATCTATGCTTGTGGGTGAAAGAGAGAACCAAATGGACAAAAAATGGATACTTGAAACTCTAGGCACAAAGATCAACTGAAAAAAGAAATACAACCAAATCCAAATGATTTAAACTGAAAGAGAAGACTGACTCAACAGTAGATCTGGTTTTCAGTGAAGCATGCAATCATTCAAACAAAATAAAGCACCTAGAAACCCTAGGGTGATGAAGATTCACAATTCAATAGAAAAGAGACCAAAGCTAGGCTAATTGAGGAAATCCATTCACTTGAATAAAAGAGAATAAGGGAAATATTGAGCAGAGAAAGAATCCTATAAGGATAAGACACATTAGCAATGAATGAAGAGAAACCCTAAAAAAAATACTAAAAAATCAACACGCCTATGAGGCTGCATCTGGCGCTGGAAGGGGATAGGCACCTCTGTTTTAATGAAACTAGGGCAGGTCAATGCTTATCTTAGAGATTGAGCAATGCTGATTGAGGAATAACACAAAAAAAGAAGGGTTTTATCAAACAAGGCTAGACTTATCACTTCAAAAAGAATACTGATGACCGTAATCAATCACAGAAACTAAAATCAAGAGAGAACTAGACATTTGTTGAAAGTGATCGAAAAATCAAAATCTCAAAGTGTTGAGAGGAAACTAGAAGAACTCCCTTGTGGAGTCACCAATTTGTTGTCAAGGTAAATCCTCTCTATGGACAAAGATGATCCCTCTAGCCCTAGAGTGGGTCTAGCAACAAACAAGACAAACAAGCGTCTACTTTCCTATATTACATTCAATTAGAAACAAACAATAGGAGTACCTACCTTAAACTTGTGCCGATTACTTGTTCCTTTAAGGTGCATGCACTTATCTTTCACTCCAGATCACATTCCTTGCTACTTTTTATGATCAATACCCATGGCAAGAGACAGAAGACAATACAAAACAATATATAACAAGTAATACTTATATTGAATGAAATCTATCTAACAGATCAAGCAATATTAGGCTTTTCATCATAATAACAAACGAAAATGGAAATTAAAAACCAGTTGTATTATATTAATGATTATTAAGGGGAGTTACAACCTTTTCCTTGATGTCAGAGCTCTCCTTTGATGGGTCTGAAAACAAGCACGTCTCCAAAACACTCTTTTCCATGCTTAACACAAGGAGGCTAAGGATCTCAACTCTCTCCTTCTATAGCTAAAGAAATCTTCATAGATTTATTTAAAAAAATGATGTGCAAAATAACAAAGAGGACTAGTGCGTATACTACTCGATAACACCAGAAAAGGGTTAAATTTACAAAAATGTCGGTCATAAAATTCATTTTTCCCAGTCCCATGCGATAATGTGACGATGACTTGGTGCTAAACAAGTACTAGTGCGCCCCGATGCATGCACTATATGCTACACACCGACACTTGAATAATCGATAGCAACAAATAAAGGTTAAATTTAAAAAATTCTAGTGTTAAATCCACCCACAACACCGGTGCCCATCTTGTAGTAAAATGCCTCGGTGCATACTTAGAAGGAGCACTGCTATAGTTTTATTTTCAAAAAAATGCGCTGCTATATTCCAATGAAGCACCAATGTTTTTCATGTATTAAAATGCCCCAGTCTCTCTTAGAAAGAGCATCATTAGGGGTTTTTAAAAATGCAGTGCTATATTCCCACAGAACACCGATGCTTCTTAATAAGAGCACCGCTATGGGGTTTTTTATTTTTATTTTTAAAAAGCGGTGCTATCTTATTAGGAAGCACAAATGGTTTTTTATTGTATTAAAACGACCTAGGGTGTCTTTGAAAGAGTACCGCTAGGTGATTTTTATTTTTACAGAATGTGGTGTTATAGCCTGACAAAGCACTGATGCGGTACATGTATTCAAATGCCCCAATGTGCCTTAACGAGATAACTTTTATATGGTTTTTAATTAAAAAAAAACATGGTGATCTTGGATATTTGATCCACCGTTGAAGTTATAATAATGCAACCAAGGAGGGTTAAATTAAAAAAAAAAATTACCTGCTGTAAATTTCATTTTTACCATCTACATTGTTGTAGATATTTGAAGCACTGGTGCCACTCTTGCCTCATGCAAGCACCCTGATGTCAATACTTCTCTTGCTCACTATCTTTCCATACTGTGCTCTGTGCGTGGCTTTTCAATTTTCTCAAACAGTGGTGAAATTTGTTTTTCTCAATTACGTGTCAAAAATGTGTCGCCAACGACCAAATGCCCAGGTAATGTCTATGTTCCTCTCTAATTTATTTTTTTATTGGATTAGAATAGAAAAATATGTCAAAAAATCCACTGTTTTGATTTTTTTTCCTGCGTGGTGCATTTGAAAACTTTGGCCCACACTAATAGTGGTACACCTTGTAAATTTATAGGGTGCATCGTAGTTTAGTGCGTGAACCTAACACACTGCTATTTTTGCGGTGTGCTTTGTAAATGAAAACACACCAAGAAAAGCTATAAATTGTACGTTGGTGCAAGATGTTAGGGTGCCGTGATTTGGCAGATTTGCAAGCCAAATGACAGGGTAACATCAAACCAACTTTGGAGCCCTAGGACCTAGCCTTCCTGGACTCACAGAGGGCTCTCTCTGTTATGCAAAGGATGTAAAATTCTTTTCTTTCTATGTTTTTGATTTTAGGCTAGTTGTTAAGTATGTTTTGGTTTGTTTTAGGTTTTTTGAGGGAGAAATGATCAAATGATAACTAGATCAAAATTTTGTCAGATCAACTGGGCTATGGGGTCGATAAGGTTGAGACCGTCTCAAAGGGTGGACAAGATATATTGCAGGGCCGATTTGGTCGAGATAAATGGATTCTTTTAGGTGAAGTGAAATGAGATGGACACTAATTTTGTGAGAGACAGAGAGGTTTTAAGCATAAATAGTTTTACAACAAACATTCATGTGGTAGGCCTAACCATTAATCACTATAAATGAAACTCAAACTGATAGATGCATAAAATGAACATTCATGTGATACATAGAAGTATAAGACCCTCTAACTTTGGGAAAATCACCTTTAGACTTTTGGGAAAACAAATAATACAAACAAACAAATCAATATATGAAGAGGGAACTCCTAAACATCATATTTTGAGCTATCGGGAACTTTGAAATAAGATTGCAGAGCATGGGCAAAGGGAAAGATCGAAAAAAGACCTCTTTGGTTTAACTAGGACAATCAAATATTTAGAGAAAGGTTTCAGTGATGGGGTTTTGGTTAGCTATGAGTAAGCAGGGCATACCATGAATCATACTAGATATCATACATAATAACCATTAATGAAATTGATAACAAGTTCTTAGGGTATCAAAGAGTAGTGAAGAATTCTTTGACATAACCAAGAAAGAAGAAAAAATAGAAGCTGTAATGAATCAGGAAACTTGAGGTGCCTCCATGGGCATGTCTCAAATCTATTCTTTATTGACCTACAGCAAGAAATAAGCATGAAACATGTATGATAAACTAAGGAAACATAACAGATAAGGAACACAATACCATTCACCAAGCCATGGAATCCTACAAACAATCCTTCTCCACCATCCAAGTCAAATAGGAAATTATCCACTTCATGAGAAAAAATATTTCTTCAAAGGTTTTAATATCATGTATTGCTCTATAACATCAAGTTCAACCTCTTGTTACAATGAATTCTCTTGGAATATATAGGCCAAAGAGAAATAAACTATCCTAGAGCATTTAGAAGACCATTGGCCTAATACAAATATCTGATTTTGTCCTTGAGGATTTTCAAATCCCAAGGCACAAAATATCTTCAAAAATATCTATTTAAGCTAATAATAAAAAGAAATTTGACTTTTAATCACTGACATGGAGATAAAAATAGCTAAACGCACATTTGGAGGAGCATATTCAGAAAACAACCTTTTTAGCCAAAATGCTACAGGAACGTAGCAGCAAAAAGAAGCCTATTTTGTAGACAACTTTTGAGGGACTTCCCAATGTCGAAATGAAGCCCGTGATGGCTCGTTGGAAATCCCTTTATGTCTACCTTTTGGAACTAATTTACTTTTCCCAAAATGATCCTGGGAAGTGTATAAAAAATGGAATTGAGTAAAAAAAACCAGAAAAGTAGCCCTTGCTGATATGTGAGGCAAAAAGCTAAAAAATGACTGTCTTTTGCCTCTTTGGGGAACCAAAACACCTCCTTTGGATCTGAAATTTTTTGAGTAGCTGCCCCTAAATTTAATCCATCCAAAAAAATGACTTTCATGAGCTGAGGATGCTCCTAGCACCCATGGTAGCGCCTAGAAAAATGTGCAATTAGGGCCAAAAAACACAAAAAACAAAATCATGTCAAAATTTTCTCAATTTTGGCGAGCAAGTCCCTTATGGGTTCTTAGAAGCATGCAAGGAATTTGAGGAAAATATTTCAAGCCTAGATATGCCTTTCTCCACTTTTTCTACCGGGCGCCTCTTTCGGGTAGTTTTGAGCCTTTCTTGAGCAAGTTTGAGATTTCTTCGGGCAAAATGGTTCAATTTCTTGTAGTGCCCAATCATATTCCTGTGTAGACTCAAGTCTCTGTTTGATTTCTCTAATTTATCCTCCAAATGCTTGTTGAATATTTCAAGCCATGATTCTTTATCATTTTATATTTCTTGGGCGAGCAATTGTGTGAGAGGATAAGATCGAACAAGGGCTGCTTCTTCTTCCTTCTTTTTCTCCAAAGCTTTCCTAGGACCCATAGTCCTAGGCCTTTTTCTCATTGGCTGCTCTTCTTCTTCAGTATCATCAAATTCACCCATATACTCTTCAAGCTTGATTTGTGCTTTGTAGGCTTCCCTTTGGTATTTTAAAGTCCGGGCCTCATAAACTGCCATTTGACCACTCATTTGTTTATTTTGCATTTGTAGAACATGTATGAGGTCCCTTGACCTTTCTAGATCAGCTTCTAAGTCATGAATTTGGGCTTCTTTGTTTTGCAAAAGAGCCTAAAGAATTATAGCTTCATCATCTCCAACATCACTGTCTATCTGTATGATGTCAAACTCCCTTTCCTTTTCATGACTACTCTCCTGCTGTTCCTCTTTTTATTTACCCTTGCCTTGGATACATTTCTTGGTCCTTTTCCTCTTTGGAAATTCAACGATACTCTTCTTAGGCAATTTTCCTCTACTTCTTAGCGCTCTTGTGACATTGCTAGTCACTACTGGAGTGATTTTCTTCTTTGTGGATTTGGTGTTTTTAGGATTCACCACTTTTGGAGGAAGAGTCATGGCCCCTTGCCTAGGAGAGGCAGCTAGCACATGCTCTTGGATGTGTTGAGGAGAAGAGAGAGGAGGTTTCATTACTTGCACTTGCTCAACTTGGTCCTTTACCCTGGTACCTCCATCATCATCTACTCCAGCTTCACCTTTGTCACTATTTTCTTCATTGTTTTGAGTTTGTTTAGGGCTGACAGCTTCATCATCCTTATCACCATTTTGAACCTCTTGACATATGTTTCCTTCAACCTCATCAGTGATTTTTAGAAGATGTTCTTTAGGGTTGTCAGCTTCATAATCCCTTTCTGCTGCTTGACCATATTTACTGTCTGCTTGTAGACTACCTTGTTTACCCTCATTACTGTCTTGAGTTTGTTGAGGGCTGCCATCATTAGGACTATATTCATTGACATTTTGCATGTTGTCACCTCCTTCACTGTTCTCCTTAGATTATATGTGTGGGCTGCCATTATGATCACTGCTTTGCTGGGAGGCTCTTTTTTCACTGTCCCTTTGATTAGTTTCATGACTTTGTTGAGGACTGTGGTGTTCCTTATCGCTGCTTTGAACATTTTCCTTTTGCTCTTCATCACCACTAGCTTGCTGCTCTTCATCATCACTACTTTGCACCTCTTCTTCCTCACTGTTTCCTTGCTCATTTTCACTGCTCTGTTTGCCTTCACCATCACTAGTTTTCTACTCACGGTCACTGCCTTGTGATTTATCGCTTGGTTCATGCTCACTAATTTGCTTAGAGTCCCCTTGTTCCTCATCACCACTAACCTCATGCCTACTTTCAAAAGAATGCTCTTTTTCACTGTCAATCATGGGTGATGTTTGCCTTTGAGGAGTATTTTGACTTGATGGAGGAGAGACATAGTGAGTGGAGGGTGAGAACGATATGTGATATGGGCCATGAGATGAAGAGGCAATGGAAAAATATAGATGAGAAATGAAAGTCTCCCAAGACACTCCTTTCTTTTCAAACTGGTGAAGGATGATTATTTTGATGAGGGAATGATGGAAAAGAATGGCTTTTTGCTGAGCAGGAGGTATCTTTTGAACAAGGGAGGACATCTTGTCTATGCTTTTGCAGAGGAAGAAAGGTAGGTTTAGCAACTGAGTTCTTGTGAAATGCATGAGAAGCCTGATGTGATAGGAATAAATCCAGGAAAATCTCCCTTCACATGTGAAATACTTCATGATGACTCTCATGAGGGGGGCATAGCTGCTCAATAAGTGAGAAAAAGGAAATATAGCTTGGCAAGCATCCTGATGGTTTGGTTTTAAGAACGTTTTATAGTGATTCAGATCTAGGTATGCTTGTTTGAACCACTTTTCTCTTATATATAAGATCTTAGTTGCTTTGGAGATAGCCCTAGGAGTGAGTTTAAAGTCCAGACTTGCTAAGTGGACATGCCTTCCTTGTAGCCTCAGGGTGAAAAGTTATGTTAAGGGAGGGTAATTGGTGACCTCCTTGACTTTTTGAAAAAAGTCAAGGCACCCTACTTCATGAAAATTAAAAATAACCGAAGGGGATTCATTCACCTCCTGAGTTGTAATAGGTTCAAACCTATTGTGATATCTGTTAGTATAAATTCTTCGTCGAAGTGTACGAAAAAGAACCACTTTAGCTACGCATAACTAATAGCCCTAACAACAAAAGAGGCTGCAAAACATCTTCAGATCTGCAATTAGTAGTTAAAATGCTGCAACAAACAGATCTATAAATGGAAAGACATTAAGCAGTAAAGTAAAGAGTTTGCTCCATGCATCCAACAGACAAGACAAGAACACTATTTTTGAATGAATTTTTATATTACAGGGGCACCTGGGAGGAAACAAGAAGGTGTATCCAGATCTCCTCAACGGGATGGGTTCTTTGTAGTCCTCAACACTTCAGATCTAAGCTTTCTCTCTCTTGTAGACGTAGAAAACCCAATGTAGAAGATAGAGCTCAATGGGAGAAAAATGGTAGAAATGAGACCAAGTGTATAGATCCAGAGTGATCTAATAGGCAACAAAAGGTGAAGAATGATGGGGAAAACCCTCCTATTTATAACAAAATATTGGGTCATTCTAGATCTTGGTGCATGATTAAAATAATGTTAACCAAATCTAGATCCACCTATATGGAATATTTTATTATTATTTGTTGGAGGGAAAGGGACTTTGACTTGGGTCAAAATCCCTTGATTAGTGAAGAATAAATAAATAAATGATTTATTTATCCTTTTAAGGAAGTGGTTGAGATATAATCAAATAAATAATGATTTATTTAATTAATAGTGGTTGATTTTGTCATATTTAACAAGGAATATTATTTAAATAATTATTCCTAGAAAATAATAAGATAACTATGGGTGTATCTCATTAATTTCTTTGTTTTTGGGTTAAACATGACTGGGAATAATAATTAAATTATGGTTTAATTAATTATTCCTTTTTGGGTTTCCTTAATTAACATAGTGAAAGCAGTTTTACTTGGGGTAAAACTGGTCTTACATGGTGTACTTGGGTCCATCTAATGATAAAAGGTTAGATGACCAAAAAATGGTGTAACAATATCCACTTCTGTTGTCCTTCTTTGGAGGCATTTTTCTTTTGATACCCTTCACTGGCTTACCAAAACAAATGTTCAAATGATCACTGAAATAGGCCCTCAACCAAACCCTGTTTTCCTCTTTGTGAGACTGAGTGTTGTATTTAGTTGGCAAACAAGTTTTTGTTAAGTGACCACAAATTTGTGTCTTTAGTACACCCTTTTAAACTGATAATAAGCCTTTCCTTATTTAATCACTGTCCCTTGTTTTGTTTAGCAAACAAGATAGGTTTTGAGAGAAAACTAAATTTTCTCCCTTAACTACTTATAACAACAAGCCCCTTGACAATGAACCTTCCTCCTTTATCACTGTTTCTCTGTATCTTAATAAATGTGAGAGTTTTTAAGAGTAACTGTGTTTTTCTTTAAGCACTGGCAAACAGGTTTTTTGATCTTGAGTAGATGAATATTTCTCTCTTTAGAACACAATTGTTCTTCTTTGTTTGACAAACAAGTCTTTGCAACCAAACATACTTCTCTGTAAAACTGTGATTATCCTTTTACCCTCAATCACTGTTTTCCTTTAAACTTTGATATCAAACTTTCCCTCAAATAAAAAACTTGGCTGAGAGACAATAAATACATTTAAAAAAAATGTCCCTTGATGTATTTGGAGGTGAGTTATTTGTGTGAAAACTGCTCTTTAACAACTTTTTGAGGCTCCTTGACCTTTCCTACAACTTCTTTTAGTACTGGCTCGGGCGGGCAAACCATCGTTTAGGAGTGGCCTGGGTGGTGGGCCGTTCAGCACTGGCCTGGGCGAGGAAAATATGGGCCATGCCGAAGGTGAAAATGATGAGTGTAAGGGAAAAAAATGAAGGATGAGTATGGTGAGAGCACAGGGCAGGTGGGAGGAGGTTGATCAAAGGATCGAGCAGTCGGATGGAGGCAGAAAAGATAAGGGCGCCATGTTTAGGCTGGGTGCTGGGCCGGGCATGCCTGAACAAGAAAACGCGCCGTGTTCAGATGGGTGCTGGGTGCTAGGCATAGGCGTGCCACACAAAAACACAGGCGCATCGCGCTATGTGTAAAATTCTACTGCGACCACCTATAGGTGCGCCGCGCAAGGGTACAGGCGCGTCGCGCGTCCAAAATGATATAATGCTATGTAAAAAATCGTATTTTCCTCCGTGACTTAGCTTTGCACAACGATGAATGACAATTGATTGAGCTTTTTTATACTTGATGAGGGTTTAAAACTCCTTGCCTCCTTTACCAATTTCGAAATATGAATTCACCTTTTTATCTAATCATTTGTGTGGAAACAAAAATGACTATGTTTTCATGTTTGATGGTTTTAACTGCTTGCTCTTTTTCTAACCGATTTATTCCTTTGGCAGGTGTATTTTTTATATAAAACTTGAAAATATCCTCATAGGTGATTCTCCTTTGTTGGTGATGAGAAAGAGGTCTCTTTCATATGCATTCTCTCTGTTATTTTAGAAAAGACTGTCAGGGGTAACTGTGGCCTTGTCACTTGTCATTTTTGAATCACCTCATTAGGCCTGTCTTTTATGAGGAAGGAGGCTTAAAAACACCAGTGTTCTTTTCCTATTCATATCAAAGGTTTTCTACAAACTGTGACATTGTATATAAGGTGAAATAAGCTTACAAAAAACACCACTACTTCAGCCATTCAACACCATAAGGTAAATCCACTGCTTTAGAAGTGAAGAGGCCTTTAAACCATGTGTTTTCTCCTTTTGCTTGTTTACCAAAGAGATCGAATTAAAACATAAAGAGCTTATCTTTATCATACAATGTGCCTTTTTGTCCTTTTGAAGGTGGTCTTTCAAACTTGAAACTTGAATTTATCCTCTGATTTAAAACACCTAAAAATGCAGATTGCTTGTATCCACCAAGAATTGGTCTCCTACATCTCTGTTTTACCTTTTGAATAGGTTGATCCATATGATATGTGACCCCAAATGTTTATTTAAAGTCATTTTTGGGCCTTTAGTTCATGATGAAGGGGGACCTTCAAACAATGAAAGTTCACCTATTCTTAAAAATGTGCCCTCTTTCTTTTAAATGAGGTGAGAAAATAAATTTTGGCACTTGCCCTTTATTCATCACTTGGAGGGATTAATTCTTGATAAACCATAATGAATCTGTCTAAAAACAAGAATTCCCTTTTCCACATAAATCATCCGGGTGGACTATCTCTTTATATCAGTTGCAGAAGTCACTTTAAACAGAGCTTGGTCTACCTCCTTGGCCATTTAGATGAGGCTGCTTTAATCAAAATTATAACCTCTGATTTATCCTTTGAAGGAGGCTTTCATAAATATGAGAACAGAGGCCTTTTAGCACCATCATGTCACTCTTTGGCTTTTGATGTGGAAGAGGCCTTTAACCTATAAACTCTCATTTGTTTCACCACTATTCTTCAACTAGGCTTTCCAAAAGAAAACATTCTCAAACATAATTTTAAACCCTGTTATGCATTCTCTGTTCATCTTTGGAGGAGGTGGCGCAAAACAGCCTTTGAAGTCACTTGAAACATTGTTGACCCTCTGCTTGTTTGTGAAGGAAGCCACAACAATGTTTTTTTCTAACCCTCTGCTTTTATATGAAGGAGGTTCCATCATGTGTTTCTAACCCTCTACTTATCATTGAAGGAGGTTATCATTAAACACAAGATCTTCATCTATTTCAATCACTGTACCTTGCTCTGTATGTTTTCTTGAAGAATATCAATAGGAAACAAAGTGAAATTTGACATTTATCATTGGTAAAATCACTTGAACCTAATGTCCTCTTGCTTTATGAGGCATTGTCTGAGATGTATATCCCTTTTGTAAAATATCACTGTGAAATCTAGACCAGAAGCAATGTGATTGGTATATGGAGAGTGTTCATTGCTAGACATCATTGAACTAGCTTTTCCCTTGACTGTGTTTTCAGAGGTATATTGGAACTGCCTTTGACTAATGTTCACATCCCAGGTTCAAGGTAACATAAGAAGCAATTGTCTTCTGATGCCCTACATGATGATGCCCTTTGGAAAGATTATGCAAAATTGCTTTTGGATGAGATTATGGAGCACTGCTAATCAACATCACTTAGTATTTTGTGTTCATTTGATTTGAGGAATGATCTCTGCTCTTCAGGCAGCCTTTGGATTTAAACCATGTACACTTGCTTCTCTTTACTTTATAGCTCTCCATCTGATTATTGAAGGCAAAATATTTCAGTAGGAGAAACTTGTTCAGTTGATCCTTTGCTCCCATATGCACACTGATCATCATTCAATTACACCCCTGCAGAGATGTAAAAACATATGCTTTTGAACTTTGGAGAGCTCCTTTGGTGTTTCATGGAGATTTTTCCTAATCTAAGCATATTTCTTCAGATAGTGAACATCCTCATCTTTTCCTGATTTGTATCTTTGTTGAACTTCTTCTTAAATGAGACAAAGTGACCTCTTAGTGGTGTGCAACCTATGGATAGATCAAGGCTTGTTTTGCGAAATAGGGAAAGATTCATGGCTGACTGGTACTAGACACAGGATTTTTGGCTTAGGATATCTTAGCCACGGAAAAAATCCCTAAACACCACTATCTAACTTAGAGAAAATAGTCACAGATTCTGAGTGTTTTCTTAGGCATGATCAGATTGTCATATGACAAGATGATCAAGGATAGAGGAGCAGACACTTTGTCAATCTTCGGATAGTGAATGGCATGAGAAACAAGGGAAAATGATAGCTGAGAAACAAAGTTATGACAGCTATAGATAGGGAGACTTTGCTGAAGCGAGATATGACTTGAAAACTGAAGACTGTTCTTATCATAGGCTGATAGGGAGGGTTAGGAGGACAAAAATCTGTTTGGGGTGTTTTCTAGATGAAAAATTGACATATTGAGATTAGCTTCTAGAAAACTCAGCTAAGGAAACTAGTCATCAACAACAGGTAAAAAATACTTATGACTAACACAAGCATTTTTAAGTTACTCCTGGTTCTTTTATATTTACAAAAGACACCGCACACATAATATAAAAAATATATCTCGGTGCGTTCGATAACCTGAACATTCTGTACCGGTGTGAAAAGGTTATACATGCGCACCGATGCATAAGTTTTAGATGCACCATGATGAAAATGTATATATGTGAACCAAAAGAGGTGTGTCATAGGTATGTATGCACTATATATGGTGCAATTGTGTTTGATAACTCTCCAGAGCTAGTAAATTACTATTTTTTGGGTGTACCGAGGATTTTTTTTAATTGAAAGGTATGTTTCCATATTTATAAATACATTTTTCATTTCATAAAAAAATGATGTTTTATGTATGAGGCTAATGAAAGTTGTCATTGATGTTAATATGGCATTGTTGGAGATGGAAATATTCTTGTGATAACCCTTTCATGTTGTTGCCCTTTTCTCATGTGATAACCTTTCGTGTTGTTTCCCTAACCTCATGCAAACCCTAGGATAAAACCCTAAGCATGAGGTGATGAAAATTCCCTAGTTGTATATCCCTATGATGACAATTCCCTAATCTAATGATGCATGATCTAATGAAGCCATATATGCCCATGATCTATCTTGGATGATATAATAATGCATGATGATGAATCCCTTACAATGAAATCCTTCTACTCATGTTGGCTTGAGGGGTCCTGGCCCAAGTTCAAATTTTATCATGCAACCAACAAACCCTCCAACTACTGGCCCTTTCAGCAATGACCTACTTGCGCAGATCAAAGTATCACCCGAAGCAATATGGGGGGGGGGGTGTTGGAACTAGGTTTTCACACCGTGAGGAAGAAATTAACTTCGTGGAACTAAACATGTTTATAATAGAGCACATTGCATATCAGAGACATATGCACACATATATAGAACACTACTTATCAGATCGGCTTGTCACAGACACAAATAATGCATATACAGATGAGTCACAGATTAAATTCATCGCATATGTAGAATTAAAAAACCAGATCTTTGCAATGCGCAATAACTTAAGCAGATTTATTCATGTATTCAACCATTAATATATATTAATGCATAAAGAATAGGGTTACTGGCACAAATATAATAGAAGTAAAGCAATCTGAAAGTAATTACAGTAAACAGATAACACAGTGCTTCACAAAAACTAGTCTTTATATTAGATCAAAACAGTTCAATATAATAGACTTTCCCCTTACAATGACCCTTCCACACACACAACTAGAAGAGTCCGCACATAGCCAGGACTAGGTCTCTGTGCACAAAGCCAGCAGGAGCCTTTCTACCCAACCCAAACTTACAAAATGTATCACTAAAGCATAAACGTACTTAGATCCAGAATCATTACATGACTGAATACTTAGACTCAATCTATCTCTATTTATATTCATCTAACACATAAATACTATGGTCTCAAACCATGGTTTGAGGCCCATAGTTTACCCTTACAACCCATTTACAAAAAAGAGGGACTTTGAACTGCCCCAAGTCCCCTTGACCTTTCCACGCAGCGTGCATATGCAAAATTACATACAAAAAGTTACTCAAAAATGTACCCCAGGGGACCCTTCTCCAACAGGCCCCCAACACAAACTTGTGACTCGTCCAAAGCCAATGTGGGGTATGCTCCTTCATCTTGGCTTGGAGCGCAACGTCATAATTTTTTAGTGGTAGCACCACCTGAAGACTCTGTGCAGAAACTCCTTGCGCTTCAATGACCAGTTTTTTCTGTAGTTGGCCCTTTAGTGGCCAATTAAATGCTTCTCTACATTTGCTGAAGGGTATTCAACGTACCATCCAATGTTTGTGACAGTTGTAGAGCCTCCTCGGCCCATGAATTCATCCTTGTCTAGAGAAACTGTTCTCATTGACACAGGTCCTCGATTTCAATCTGGATCACTTGACCCTCCTGTAGGCAGGTGAGGCGTTATGTAATCACGAGGGCGGGCACCTCTATCCTAATTTTTGCAAACTATTGCTCCTTGATACACAACTCATTACGCAAATACTATACCATAGGGTCATTATGAACTAATGTCTAGACACCGATGGCCTCATCTAAGAGCTGACTGCACTATGTGATTGATGCAACAATGCTATCTGTAGACTGTTTTACTTCGCAACCCTCTTCGCTCTGACTTCTGGTGGGGTCTCTGGCCACAACTTTAACTGTAAGTCAACAATGTGATGCTTGAATTTGGCCTAAAAATTTTAAAATTCTACGCACGAGGCCTTCAGTGCAGTAGCCAACCCTTCTAACTTCTTTGCTAGAGCTATTGTGGCTGTTATTGATGGCACATCGCTGCACACTTGGTTGATATTTTCTTCCAGTGCAGCGTGCTCAACCTCGGCCAATTAACATGCTTCCTCTGTAGTCTACTGTTTTTGGTGTGCTTCAGAAACCTGCTGCTGCAAGTATACTGCAGTGGTTTGGGCATGGGCTTCACGGAACTGGAGCTCATCCAATAAGTTCAGAAGACCTACCTTGTGCAGGCCCAACATGCATCACTACGGCTCAAGGCGCATAAGGCCCCCCTCTTAGGGCACATGATATAGATAGCACTGAGGCACAAGCTCTGGAAACTTATCAACATCTGAGATGTCCCAATCCTCCATCTTCAACTGTGGCACTTTAGTGAATACATCGCCTTCAATCAAGACATTTTTAGGAATTAAGGGCATGTTAATGCTTGACCCCACTTTATCCAGATCTTTCAGAACTTTGGCTGACGACTTGCATGGTGTGACATAGGTTGGAAACCACGAGAATGTGGGCACTTTGACCACATCCTCCTCCTCCTCCATAATGTTCTCAGGGAGCTCTTCCATGGGTCTCTTCTAGCACTCAACTGTAGTGGAGCATAGCTTCAAAGTCTTCTCCCTCGGGGTTTTATGGGTCCTTGACGTCTGACCCCTCTTAGTCTTTGCAAGCGTAGGTGTCTCCATGACCGACGCAACAAGATCCTCTCCTGGGAACGTAGCTTTCATGCTTGGTGGGATAACATAACCAAGACCACTATGGTGCAAATACTCCTCAAATCCCGGATCCAGACCAGACATTGACAATGAATAAGATGCATAAATCAGAGAGCTCAAGGTCAAAAATTCACACAGAAAGCAAAGGGAACTATTATGACTCCACAGGTCATATTTATAGTTATGGTGCATCCTCCACGGTCCCTTATGCATTAATGTATCTCCATAAATAACAAAAAGGTTCCAAATATGTCAAAATTCCCTCATTAAATGCAACCTAGATGCTCCCTTAAACAATAATAAAATTGTCTTTTCCAGTTTTACTGTTCCAACGGCTATATTTTGCACCTCTACGACCCATTCAATCTCCTCGTGCAACTACCACACACGCGTCACACTTTTCTGTGCATCTGCCATCCATTCTGCAGATATCCAATACTCAGGCCATATAGTCATTTTGTGCGCACAGGGAGAGGGTCATCCCTGTATGTCTTCAATTGGCTTCCATTAACATACAAGGGAAGATATTCTCCGCTCAGCATGGCCAGGCGCACTGCACCTTCATTAGTGATCTCCTTAGCAATATATGGCCCTAAATAATGCATCTTCAAATTTCTTGTGTGGTGCACAAACTTGCTGTCATACAACAAGACCAAATCATCTTCCCTAAACACTTTTTGACTGATATTACTATCATAACATGCCTTTTCACTCACTTTCTAAACTTGCTGGTGGAAATTGGCAATAAAGTGATCTTCTTCAAGTATGACCAATTGCAACAACCATTCCTCCATGACATCTGCTTCTGCCATATTTTTGAATGCTGCGATGCATATACTGGGAAAAATGTATTCCATCGGCAACACAACTTCTTGCCCATATACCATCCTGAACGGTGTCCTTCGAGTTATATTTTTACATGTGGTTTGATATGCCCAGAGGAATGCATGTACGTGCTCATCCTAATCATTCTAGTTAGCATTGCATACCTTGGTAAGAGCAGTGTCCAATATCTCATTGAACACTTCCACTGCACCATTCGCCTGTGGGCGATATGGAGTGCTCTTATGATGATGAATCCAAAATTTTTCTGCCAAAGCTTCAATGGTTTCATTCACAAAATGCGTGCCTTGATCACTTCTTAGAATCTTAGTACATCCAAAATGAGTCACAATATTCTCGAAGATGAACTACGTAGTTGTATCTGGAGTACAATCCTTCACATGCTTAGCTTCATCCATTTGGTGACATAGTTAGTCATAGTGATTATGTAACGCGCACCACTCTTCTTTCCTAGAGGGTTAATAGGTCCATAAAAGTATATAGCCCATTTCTTAAATTCTTGGAGTGTTACCTATGGATGCAGGGGAATCTCATCTCTGTGCGATGGATTTTTGGTCTTCTAGCATACATCGCATGTGTGGCAATGCGCATATGCATCATTGGAAAATGTGGGTTGCCATAACCTAGCTCACAAAATCTTCTGTGCTGTTGCCTTCCCTGCATAGTGACGACTGACAACTACTCCATGAGCTTCATCTAAGACTGCACACCTTTCATACTCCAAAACATATCTTCGCAAAACTTTGTTTGCACCCATCTTGTACAAATGGCCAACAATAATAGTGCAGTCTACTGCACGTGCCGCAAGCTCTTTCTTCTGCTGTACTGTATATTCTTCAGGCGCGCCTCTAGTAGCTAGAAACTGAATAATGTTAGGGAAGTGATCATCAACTACCTTGATCGTAAACAACTGCGCGTATGGTAATCCATCCTCCAAGTTTGAAGGTTCTTCACCACTTTTAATGCACGACAGATGGTCTGGCCCAACATTCAATCTTCCTAGTTTCACAATTATCTCAAATTCATACTCTTGGAATAATAAAAAATACCTGTAGATCTCCCCTCCCAACAAAAACTTATTGACCAGGTAATTTAAAGCAAAGTGATCAATAAACATCTTGAAATGTCCTACTAACAGGTAGTTACGGAATTTCTGCAACGCATACACCATCACTAATATTTCTTTTTCTGTGGTTGAATAATTCTATTCTACGCTTGAGAGATTTTGTATGGCATAGGAAATAGGGTGATCAATCTTGCTAGCTCCTAGCTGTGCTAAAATAGCTCCAAGCGTGATACAAGAGGCATCAACATGCACATGAAACACCTTAAACCAATTTTGGAAGACCAATATGGGCGCCATGACCATATTTCCCTTCAAAAATTCAAAAATCTTATGACAATCCTCATCCCAGTAGAGTGTCACATCCTTCTTGAATAACTTATCCATGGGCGCAATTATCAGTGCATAACCTTGAATGAACATCTGATAATAGCCAATGAGTCCCAATACTGAGCGCAGTTGTTTGAAATTCACAGGTACCTTCAGATTAACAATTACTGCGATCTTCGTGGGATCTACCATTAACCCTTGTTGGTAGACAATGTGTCCCAGAAGTATCCCGAATGACACACATAATATACATTTCTTCAAGTTTAGTGAGATCTAATACTTTCTATAGGTATCCAACATTAAGTGTATATTTGATACATGCTTTTTGAACAGCCCAAAAACAATCCAATCATCAAAGTATACTTCCAGGAACTTATGGATGAACTCCTTGAAAGAAGCTACTACTACGCATGAGAATATGGCAAGCACATTATTCAAGCCAAAGGGCATGACTGTATACTGGAAAGAACCCCGTTTTGTTGCAAAGGTAGTCTTACTGTGATCTTCTGGCACAATCCTAATATGATGATACCCTGAGAAACCATATGTAAATGAATAAGCTTCTTGTCCTCCGACATTGTCCAAGATTTCATCAGAGAATGAAGTTGGGAATGGATCATGTACACATGCATCATTCAACTTACGTAGGTCTACACAAATCCTGATTTCTCCTTTTTTCTTCTTGTCTTGCACTACCATGGGACTCACCCAATTAGGCTCTTCTACTGGCTATATGATGCCTGCAACAACCATCTTATCCAAATCTTCCTTTACCTTCTACTTATATTTTGGGTTCAATCTGTATGGGCGCTGCTTCACTGGGGCACATTAGGTTTCAATGTGATCTTAATGATTCCAAGCTCTCCAATTATTCCTTTCAATTCTAAGAAATTTGTAGGGAACAAGTCCCAATACTCTGTCAGTAGTTCAACAACCTTTCCTATGGTGTCATCATCCCAATAGTCTCCAATATTTGCCAACTTTGGTTGCTCTTTGGATCCAATATTCACTTGCAAAATCTTTAGAGGTTTTGTGACATCTAGTGAAGTGATTGAGGGCCCAGCAACTACGATTTGTCCCTCAGATTCCAGAATTATGATATTCTGTGGATATTCTTCATTTTCTTCAATCGTCAGATTTATGAAATTCACAATATCCTTCATCTGTGCATCCCATGCTGGCAAAGTGCGCTCTACCATTGGCTTTGTTGTGTCAAATATAACTTCTTTAATATCATGCAATTCTTGACCAATATTTACAAACCCACTCTCAAAGATGAATGCCGGAATGAAACTATTCTTCAACACAGACCACTCACTAGTACCTAGATGTAGCTCGGTCTCTAGATACCAATCAGTAGGTACCTTCCCCAATGTATGGATGAACATGTGGAACCATTCCGGTCTCGGTTCTACACCCCATACCTAACTCCATTTAGCAAAATGTATGCACAGATCATCCTTTCAAGAGTAGACTTCTTCCATTCTCATAGTTGGACATTCAAAGCACAATCTCATCATATACGCACATTCATCCCAGTTTCCCATGTTTTCTTTATGAGTTTCCCACCATCGTACTGGAGTAGCGTGCAGTCCGAGATCAAAGGCATGGAACCACTGTCCTTGTGAGATAGTTCTTTCAAGTTCTCCTAAAAACATATTTACATCAATTAAACCATCATAATGCGGTAATTCACGTACCTATGATGTTATGCATCAAAGAGATCTGGTCACTCGATTGCAGCGCAACGTAGATACTTCATGCAACCAATTTTTCCAATTTTCTAATTCTTCATCAGAATTTGAGAAGTAAGAGCTGTCCTTTTCCCAATTAAGACTTAAATCAACCATTGGGTTGATCCAATATTCATCGCACAAAGTCAGCTTATAGATATGGTCAATATCATCAGCAACGCACACAATTTCCTTGTATCTCGCTCCTTCTATAGGATCTAGGGGAATGATGACTCTAGTTCCATTGTTTTAAAACTACATTATTCTCTTCTTCAAGTTTATGAAACTATCCATATAAAGAGCCCAATCCAATCCCAATAGTGCAGGATAAGGATCAGTATCATCCACAATTTGTATAACTTCAAAATTTGTGAGCACCTTAACACCTTCAATATTGACTAAGACCTGCGAAAAAATTCCTAATGGAATGATTTTATGTTGATTTTCCATGTGCAGTTGAATGGTAGACCATTCCAGCTTGGGTTCTCACATGTGCTACCAATTTTTCTTAGGTATGAGATTTGCATCAGACCCTAGATCTAGAATAACCTGATGCATCTCATAAGCAACGATCTGCGTGGTCATACACATCTCTCGCCTCGTCCTCTTCTTATTCTTATAGATTTTGTTGACAACTTTCTGTTCCATCAATGACTGTTCCTTTTTTGTGTAGTTATCTATTGTGGCCTAAAGGTTCTCTACTGCCTTTTTTTTGCGCAGTAACTTAATGCAAGCTTGTAAAAATAGTTTGATTTCTTCATTTACCCCTACATCTATCATCTGTCTACTTGATGTCGATGCACTTCCTTCTGCAAACCCTTTTTTTGCTTCAAAAAAAGTATCCTTTGTACTTTGTAAATCAAATCCATCTTTTTTCTTAGGTGCCTTAGGATCCAAAGGTTAGTATCTGGATTTTCTCCCTTATCCTCATTAGTAGCTGCACCACTCCTAGTGACCACATTAACGCTAGGATCTTCCTCGCAGGTTTCTTCTCTGACAATATGAAGATTCTGTGTCAGAGTCTGCATCAGAGGCTGCATCTTTTTCTCCTACATATTAGCAATTAAAACATGACAATCTTCTATTACATGGTTAAACTATCTACAATACTTGCATGATTGTTGCGTTAGATTTAGACAGTCGTGCACATAGTGACCAGCATCTGCAGTTGTAGAAAATAACCTACCCCCTTCCTCATCCAGTTGGTCCACCTTATCTTCCTCTGCCTCTGTTCTGAAATCCATCACACCCAGAGGGGGATGCTGGTGAGGTAGGTTCAGCCTGCATTCTACATATTTCATCTTTTTCCAACATCATGTCAAAAGTGGGACAATTCTTCTCATCATGTCCCAACGATGAGAAAAATATACAAAATAGATATTTCATCTCAATCTGACACTTTCCGACCCTTGGACATAAATATGTTGTATGGACACCCGTTACATGACATATCGTGCACCATACTAGCCCAACTGTGCTCTTCAGTGGGCTAGGTCCTCCAGTGTTCAGATAATCATTGAAGACATGACACTGATCCTTATGATGCCCAAGGAATTTACATAGTATGCACCATACCTCTGTGCACACCTCCTTTCCCTTATATTTTCACAAATTCTGAATTTACAAATGCATCGCTTCTAACTGACTCTGAATCTGCTGAGTTCCAAGCACAACAGGTGTTGGTGTAGCTTCCATTTTCATCACAATCTCTAGAGCCTCAGCCTGCGTGGAAATATTCTATTGAACCAATGATTGGCACAAATGTGGGAGAAGCATAACAATGAACCACTCCTTGTGTTGGGTATCATCGATAGTGAATGCACCATCTCTGATAGTGCCCTTCAGCTTCTTATCTGCCTACCACACAAATTCATTTATCTCTTAGTGAATCTCTTTCATTTCTATAACCAAATGCACATATGATTTAGACTTCTCAAGTTGTTCTTTTAGGGCATCTTTCAACTCATCCAGAGTGGCATTAGGGTTTTCTTGTAAATATCTGATATATGAATCCAACGTGTAATCTTGGAAGGCAGTGGCTAACTGCGCTTTCTTAACATCATCATTATTAACCTGTTGTGCTCTTCATACATCCTTAGTCAAAAACCAAAATTTATCAGTTTCTTCATTTATCTCTTAGTGAATCTCTTTCATTTCTATAACCAAATGCACATATGATTTAGGCTTCTCAAATTGTTCTTTTAGGGCATCTTTCAACTCATCCAGAGTGGCATTAGGGTTTTCTTGTAAATATCTGATATACGAACCAATACACGATCTTGGAAGGCAGTGGCTAACTACGCTTTCTTAACATCATCGTTATTAACCTGTTGTGCTCTTCATACAACATTAGTAAAAAACCAAAATTTATCAGTTTCTTCATTCCCAATACCTCTAAAAGTAGGTAGCTTCATAGACACGACCATATCTACTCCTTGGGGAGGTGGAGGTGGAGGTGGAGTGGAATATTTGTGAGATGAGTGTGGAAGTGGAGTGGATGGGAACTAAAAGATAGTCAAGGACCCTTGATTGTTATGATTTGGTGAAACTTCTTCTTGTGAACCTTCCTCTTCTTCAAAGTGCATAGATTCACTAGAGCTTCTAGTTTCTGGCTCATCCTCACTATCAAATTTACCTTTGAGAGGGTTGTAAACAAATCCTTCTTTTAGGTCTGCATGGTAAATTCTTCCACTGCACATATTCGGGCCTCTTCGGGACATTCACGCAATATGTTGGCAAAGAGAGCCATGTTCACATAATAGCATATTCAGTAATAATTTCAAAGAGTGCAGGAACTTACCTCTAGGACCCTTAAAAAATCTCCTTTCTGCTTCAGAGTATGACACAAAATGATCAATGGAAAATTCAGTCACAAATCCTCCCAAGACACAATCGATCCAATGATCTATCATGCGGGTGATCTTATTGCTTTTATTTTCTAATTGCTGTATTAATTCAGGAGTCCAATCAATGACTACGTCGTCCTTCACACAGGTATTAAATTCAGTCAATTGGGACAACCATTCATGCAACTCAGTTGCAAAGGAGCAGAAAATATATCATCAACTTTTGTATAGATGTACTTATGAACCCACTTTTCTGGTGATATCTTAGAGCTTCGATTTTCTTGGATCGCAAATTCAAGGATCTTTCTATCCAGCCAATCTTGCAATTCGTTCTGTGTAGGGTGCCACAACATTAAATATCCTTCAAAATGATCCTGGTCTTGACAATGGAACAATTTGTTGGCTTGAGGGGTCCTGACCAAGGTTCATAGTTTATCGCGCAACCAAAAAATCCTCCAACTACTGGCCCTTTCGGAAATGACTTGCTTGTGTAGATCAAAGTCTCACTTGGAGCAATATGGGGGGGTGCTGGAACCGGGTTTTCACATCGTGAGGAAGAAATTAATGTGGTGGCCCTAAATAGGCTTATAATAGAATGTGTTGCAGATCGGAGATAGATGCGCACATATAAAAAACAATACTTATCATATCGTCTTGTCACAGACACAGAGAATGCATATACATATGAATCACAGATTAAATTTGATGCAGATATAGAATAACATAACCAGATCTTCGCAATATGCAATAACTTAAGCAGATTTATTCATGTATTCAACCATCAACATATATTCATGCATAAAGAACAAGGTTACTCGAATAGATATAACAAAAGTAAAGAGATCTAAAAATAATAACAATAAACATATAACACATTCTTCACCAAAACCAATCTTTGTATGAGATCAAAGCAATTTAGTATAACAAACTTTCCCCTTACAATGACCCTTCCGTGCACACAACTAGTGGAGTCCACAAACAACTAGGACTAGGTCTCCGCACACACAGCCAGTAGGAGCCTTTCTACCCAACCCAGACTTACAAAACGTATCACTAAGAATAAACGTACTTAGATCCATAATCATTACATGACTGACTACTTAGATTCGATCTATCTCTATTTATATTCATCTAGCGCATAGATACTATGGTCTCAAACCATGGTTTGAGGCCCATAATTTACCCTTACAACCCATTTACATAAAAGAGGGACTTTGACCCACCCCAAATCCCCTTTACCTTTCCACGTAGCGTGCATAAGTACAATTAGATACAAAAATTTACTAAAACATGTACCCCAGGGATGCAGCTCCAACAAATCATTAGCCCTTTTCCTTGTATGATGCATGAACAAATGTTGATTGGGTATATGATTCTCTAATCCATAAATATCTTGTTAAATGATGATTCTATAAAGATTCCCTTATCCTAAAAGCTTGGAGGCCTAAGTCCATTAAGAAGGATCCTTAGACATAAAATCCTAATGGTTTCCATGAATAAAATAATGAAAAATTCACAAATATAATTTTATTGGTGGTAAAATGACCTCATTTAAGGAAGGACTTGGCATAAGATCATAGAGGAATTTTTCTCCTTTCCAACGAGCTATTACATTCCCTCTAAATTTTCTTAGATTGGGAGAAAATGATTTTTTAAGATGAAAAAATATAATTTAAGGCTAGCTAACCTAAGCTGACTTGTAGGCTCACACTCCATGACTAAGAGACATGTCTCTTAATTGGAGTTTAAATTAGTATAAATACAAAGTCAATATAGTTCATTTCAAGCATAAAATTTTGGTGATCATTTCATAGAAGACACAAAATAACAACTAAGGCTGAGGTGGAATTTAAGCTTACTGTTTTTGGCATTTATTTATATACATTACAGTTCAGACTACTCTTGAAGTCTCAGTTGAAGAAGTGAAGACCTAAAAATTGTAGCTCAGATTCATTGTTTGGGACTACTAGACAAAACCCCAGACCTGTGATATTATAGTCTGCAACATCATGGACCTACGAGAGCTCGGTTGAAGGCATAACCACCTCAAACAATGAACTATGTGAAGAGGACGAGACCTGTAGCTTAAAATCTCAGACTACAGGATTGTGGACATCTTAGATAATTGTTTAAGTCACCTTGGAGGCACAATGAAGCCTGGGACAGGGGAAAGTCACCTAAACAACCTCGGATATGTGAGAAATACGCCAAGACAGTCGCCATTGCAGGAATAAATATTTCAGTCTACTACATGAGAAAATCTCACCTTACTAAAGGACAATCCTCGACCTTTTGAAATAGAGTAAACCTCAGACCTATGGAAATTATAAGAGAAGACTTAGAATTTCGATTTCTAGAAGTAGAACTTATCACTCCTCTTGAAGAACATACTTGCTGGTACCTCTTGAAGCATCATTGCAACAACTCTAGAAGATGGTTTTGAAGCATACATTATTTTTGCAGATTTGTTATGACCTCCTTGAAGACCACCCTTGAAGTTGTTGACCAATGTTGAAGAAATTTTTTAATTCTTGTTGGAGCAGACTATAAAGGACCTATTTTGGAAATTTTGAAGCCAAAATTACACTCAATTTTTGAGCAACCTTTAATGTATCCTTTAAATAGAGTTGAAGAATTTTGAAGCTATCGTTGAAGCAACCTCATTAAGAGCTCTTGTGTTGACTTGAAGATTATGTTAAAGTAGACTAGTGTGGAGATCTAGGAAACCTCATTGAAGACTTGTTAAGCTGATATAGAGAAAACATCTTTGTCTACACCTGACAACCTTGTATAATTGTTGGAGTTTTTTTGGAAAGATATTTCAAGTATTGTTGAAGATTCCTTGAAGCCTTGGAGACACCCTTGGTGACCATGATGAATTGAAGCCATGATGAGGTAACCTTGAAGAGAAGTGATTGGTTACCATGAAGAGAAGTGGTGACACCTTCTAATAAGATAAGTTGTGATTGATGCTCTAAGTTCCTTGGAGATCATTTGAGGGTAGTGTTAAAGGTGAAGAGATTGATAGGGATCGTTGAAGAAGATATTGGGAGTCTAGAAGGAACACTAAAATTATCTTGACAAATTGAAGTTGTGGGTTGGAGCCCTAGAGGACATGAGTCCTAAATAAAACTAGGTTTTTGATTGAACCATAGACAAGGTTGGAGCATCAAAGTGACAAGGTTGGAGCCTTGGAAGATAGGGTTGGATCCCTAGAGGTTGGAGCCTCATGAAGTCCAAGTCAGTGCTTGGAAAAGTACATGTTGGTGCCTAGTATGATCGAATATTGGTGTATTCATTGAGGGTTGGAGCCCTACACATTATTGTATTGGATTATTGAAAATAAGAGATTAATAAAAGTATTTATTCTTATTGTTCATATTGTGTTCTAATTATAAGTGATCTAACTGGTAAAAATAAAAATTGAAAAGAAATACTGATTCACCTCCCATCTAAGTATTTCCAACATGTATTTTATATGTAAATCATGTAGAAAAGACGTCAACAAATGGAGCGACAATGGGAATAGGGGAAAATGGAAGACCAATACAATGCGTTCCAACCATGGGAGGCCCGAGAGAGGGAGAGGGATTTATACCCTCGCCCTATTACCACAATGACCCAAGCACTATTGAGGAATGTATGCCTCCTTAAGTACTATGAGGAGGCTACATCCCTAAAGGTGCACTCTATCTTGTTGGCACATCTGATCCACTGGTGGAGTGTCCAGGAGAAATATTTCAGTGTCAGTTCCGAGGAGTGGTATAGGCCCTCTGAGAAGGAAATATATTTTATCACTGACCTATCCAGAATAGGGGATGATTTTCCTTAGTTCGCTGATGTACCAAATGGGGTTGCATCAGAGAGTCAAATTTTCTACTCTCAGAGATATGTTGGGGCTCATATAGTCTGTTCAACACATTTTCAGGTAGTGGTGGAAAACTATGGATTGCTTCTTTTGCTACATAAGAGGTTAGGTACCTCTCATTATTAGTGACCAACATTGCAAACTATACTAATGATGGGAAGCACATTAGTTTCCATATTTTGTATTACATTTATTCTTCGATTCATGCGACATGATGTATTAGATGGTCTGCCATTTTTTTGAGGTAGTTTTGTAGGGCTTTAGATAGATTTCGTGCGATGATACATGGGAGGACGAGGTTCCCTTTTGCTTCAAAGTTTATTTTTTTATTTTTTGAGATTTTACAAATACGAGGAAGAAATTTGACCATATCCCTCTTAGGCTGATTAATAAGGTGCATATGCACATGTGGGGCCAGATGATGCCCAAGAGGGGCTTGCTGGAGTATCCAACCAAGATCTCTTCTAGGAACTGCCACTACTAGCCAGTGAGGATGACCACACGTTTATCTTGTTGTTGTTTCCATACATGGGTATTGATTGGAGACAATGTCCCAACATCATCTTCACACCGGATGAGCCTGTAGATGATTATGTTATATTATTGTTTTATTTATATTAATCTAGTTTCATTTTATTGTCTTAATTAATTATAATAAAATTTATTCTAACATGTTCTTTAACTTGTTTTATTAAATTGTTTGATGCAATTGTCTAATTATTGTTGTGTATTATATATTTTGTAGACATAAGCACATTACTTGCAGGGTACATGCCTCCCCCAACAGAGCGAGCAAATAAGGAGATGGGTGTTGGCTTTAAGGGGTCTAGACCCAAGTTTGGAGTAGCTTTTCTACCAACAAAACCATCTATTACCAGACCTTTCGACAACGATCCGTGAGCAGACCGAAGTCTCACCTGAGGCAATATTGGGGGATGCTAGGACCAAGTTTCTGCATCCAGAGGGATATTAGGAAAAGGATTTAATTCTATGATCCTTCGTTATGATTTTTTGAACTGTGCAAATGCACTTATCTACTCTTATAATTTATTCCCTATTCATCAATTACTACTATCGCGCACTGTGCCTTTATTAGTTTTATGCATTAATAAACCCCATACAACACGTATAAACATCATAAAACACTTCACTATGCATAAACAATCATCCATGACATCGCAGTATATAACACAACATCAAAGACAAATCATAGAAAATTTGCGCAAATACACAAAAATACTTTAGAATTTCTATTCTCTTTATTGATAATGTGTCCTTTCAGTACAATCCTTCTTCGAACTGCACACATAGTTGCGGGTGGTCTGCGCACACAACTCTAGACCAAGGCCTCCATGCACATAGCTCTATATCCTTCTCCGAAGACCCAAACTAGACTAAAAGAGAATATTCACTTTGTGCTCATATAATCATCATTATATTCATGTCTATCATGTTTATGACTCAATATGTCACCTCTTTATACAACTTTCTTTCTTACAATACCATGGTCCGAAAACCATGGCTGCAACTCAAAATATTCAAAAACAATTCGATGCATTTACAAAAGGAGAGGCTTTGACCCACCCCAAAGCCCCTCAAACTCCTAAAAATCCGCGCAATTGACTTATTTCCGTTGGATCGCGTACTCCAATTCCTCAAAATTTTAAGTCTTTAACTCAAAACTAGGCCAATTTGGGCCTTGCCCAATAGGCCCCTAACACTCACATGTGACTCATCCCGAGTCACTCAGCTAGTGTGCCTTGAATATTTGCTGTAATTATGGTGTAGGCGTCCTTCAATGACTAAATTATTGTTGTAAGTTGTGGCAGCTCCTGGCGCATCTCTTCCAATAACTTCTCTGTGGTCATCCCTGCGATGCATTGTAGTACTTCCTTCTGCTTCCGACACATCTCCTTAAGCTTCTTATAAATTTTCTGAGACAGTTGAATGGCCTCATATTTCCATGGATTAGTTCACGTTGTGATGATATGCTCTTTTCTTCGCAGCTCCTGGATTTGATTTCGCAGGTTCTTTCCTTCCTAAATGCACGCGAGTTGCTACACGGGTGCTAGAGTCCTCACTGTGAATTTTATCTCATCAAATTGTTTATGCTTTTCCATAATATCTACTTCAATTTTCTGAACATTTGGATCCTATAGCAACGAGGTCTAGATTTCCATAGTGTCTTTGAATAGCTTTCCATAGTCCTTGACTGTGGTAGAGATACCTTCTAGCGCAACCTTCAAATCTGTTTCTCGCTGCTCATGCACCTCTGGCAATGTTGTTGGCTCCAACCTGATCTGCAACTCATTAATATGCATCTGTAGCTCAAACTTGACACTGTCCATTTCATTCTTTGACCCTTTGATTTCTATGGTGAGCTTTGCGATATTTTCCTCTGGGGCTGCCTCAGCTTGGATCTTGAGGTTGAGTAGCTCGCTGCACCTCTTGGTGATAATATCTTCTAATGTTTGTCTATGCTGTGTTGCCTCGTCATGGTCCTTGAGTGCCTTATTCATGTCATTGAACATATTATTTTTGTCCTGCTTGACTTCCTTGATGACCAACAAATCTCGCTTCTCGTGCACCTTCAATTATTCTGTGACCCATTTGTGAAAATCATGCATCGTCTGGATGGACAGTGCAGGAATATTCAAATTAAGGTTGTTCCAATGATTTGTGCACTCATGATCTTCAAAATTCTCAAAATGTAGTGCCCCTCCAAGTACCTACAAAATGTGAAGCTCAGGAGTTACTACTAACTCTTGTCCTTGCGGCCTTTGTGGTACCACGCTTTCTTAAGTCATGCTCGCTTGTGCCACACTCGCTTGAGTCATTTTTGCCTGAACCGCGCTCGCTTGTACTTGAAATTCCTTGATTCCCTGTTGTACTTCAATCAATACAACCTTGTATTGATCTTCAATGTTACTCCATAAATGCTTAGTGACATGCAACACCATGTCACCACTCTCATCGATGTCCCCTCCAGTAAGGACCATTGGCTCCATTCCTACTAATCTATTAGACTTGTGATTCTTACGCACACCTCCCACAGTAGGTATTTTTCTTCACTTTACAACAAATAGGGGGTCTATTGTTTCTCTATCGTCAAAGGGACCCTGACCAACCTGTTCTGGTTCTGTGTCTCTTCACCATTTTTTTTGTTCCCGCCTATGTTTCTTTTATAGTATCCTTTTTAGTGTCTTTCTCGAGCTCCTTCACTGTGACGATCCTTTTATGATTCTATGTGCCTTTCTTAGTGGGTTTTCCCGATGGATTTCCTATGGTGTTTTTCTTTGCTATAGTGGCCTACTCAATAGTTCCTGCCTGTTCTGCCTCCCCTCATTTCGTGGTTGGAATCAAGCAATCACTCAACCATCAGCTTACAACCTACACTATATCATCCTCCTTGACCAAATAGAATAACATGTACCATTGCTTTTCAGGATCCTTCTGCACATTGATATAGATGCGATGAAAATCCACCTTAAAGTCTGCAATAGTTTGATAATCTTAAAACACTATCGGTGAGAGCCCAAGAAAATGACTCACCAGAGTCCATAAATCCATCTCCAGCAACACCAAAAATAGCTTATTTTCCTTCGCTATATCAGGGTCCTTAGAGAACCACATCAAGGCGTACCTCACAGCTTCATAGATGTTTGGATCCACAACGATGAAACATGACTCCTCAGGCTCTTTCCATGCCATAAATTCTATCAAGATAAATAACCATACATGAACCATGCTTAGTAGAATTTCTTTCCATTATTCCACGCATCTCGGAAATCTTCTAGAAATTCCCTGCACATATATCCAACCCAATTATACTGGACTCTTTGCTACACTGCTTAGCCAAAGAAACGACTGGTTCTAACACCTCATTTGCGTGAGACTTCCTCATGATTTTCCCAGCTAAAATGTGTTTGGAAAAGCACACATCTTGATCATTGATCATGTTGATATCATATCCCCGAGACTTCTTTATGATGCCATATGTTTCTTTCTTCGCCTTTGCAACAAAATTATCCTGAAGTTTCCCTACAAATTTGTCTGCAGGGTTCAATCATTGGCATGGTAGCGTGGTTATTCTTCAAATAAGCATATCATCAATATGCATTCTCCCACCCAACCAGAAATATCTGTCGTGCACTATTGCCAAAATCTGGCAGACACAAATCATATTGATGTTGTTGCACCCCAAATGTGGAACATATATCATATTCAACAATGTGACTTGTTGGATCCCTGCAGCCCACCTATGTGGCTCTAATATTGTAAAATCGGTTTCCTCATAATATACCAGGCACAATTATCGGTTGGGTTCGAACTGGGGATATTTGCTCTTGTCATCAAAGTCCTAGTCCTCCATTCACAATTGTGGTACCTTCACCAACAAGTCTCCCTCAAATGATACTTCATCCAGAATCAATGGTGTAAACACTATAAATTTGACTTTTTTTGGGTCCTTCGTTACTTTTGCAGTCTATTTTTTCAGTGGAACATACAATGACAACCTGGAAATGGGATCAACTTCCTCTGCCATAATTTCTTCAGGGATATCTGCGGCAATTTCCTCATCATTGCTCTCCTGGATCTCCATTGGTTGCTTCAGCTTATCAAGCCACTCCTTTGTTTGTTGTTCCTTGGTAATATTCTTCCTTGGTGATTGTCTAACAACGAGCTTATTTTGTTTCTTTGTATGTGCTTCTCCTGTAGCAGACTGCTTCCTGGGTGACCTCATCCCTATCACAACCGGTGGTGTAGAAGTCATGATTCTATCTAGCCCTCTCTGGATAAAATGTATTTAAATCTCCTCAAAACTCTTTTTGGACATGAAAATGAAAGCTCTATGCACGCTTAGGCGCAAAAACACAATTCTATCTATCAGTGAGGAAAGTGTCAAAATGCAGAGTAGGATACAATATTTATAACGAATTTGAATTTTGGACCCCGTGATTGTCTTCAGTTTCAATTCATAAATGCAACTTTGGCAGCATATTTGCCCAGCTGTTCTCATTAAATGAAATTTCAACGCTACTTTTAACAAAAAATTTTCTGTCAAATCAACTGCTTCACTTCCAATGGTCATATGTTTGGTGAACTTCGGTGGACCTACCTTTATACACAGTCATTCCTCCCTCGGTGCAGCTCCCTCCAACTATGATATCTTCCTAAGGTTCACGTAGTAATTCATCTCAAAAAATTCCTTCTTCAACAGAGTAGTTTATAGTATCGAACCCCCTTTCAACTTCATGTGGCACAAAGACTGTTTCTCATTCATTTTCAACGCGAAGTTCCAGGGACAAATTTGTCCATGTATAAATTTAATCTACTTCCATTCCCTCGCGCTGACATCATTTGATCATCCAACTTTTCAGGATGAACTGTGGCTCCCTCCGAGACGTGTATGATAATATATGGTCCCAACCAATGCATTTGGAAATTTCCTGGGATATTCACGAATTTTCTATCATACATCAACACCAGGTCTCCTTGAATATATTCTTCTTGATATGCCTGTCATGCTAGGTTTTTTCCCTTGCTTTTTGTACTTGCTGGTGATATCCTGCAATGAATCTATCTTCCTAAAGAACAAGAAACTATTCCAACATTACTTCCATGATATCACTGTCTACCATATCTGTTACTGCTACAATTCTTAGACTAGGCACAATATATTCCATATGCATAACTTCTTCTTGTCCATAAACCAACCTAAAAGGTATTTGTCCTGTCATATTCTTTCAAGTTTTTCTATACACCCATAATATTGCTAGAATTCTCAAATCCCAATAATTCCTGTTGATATTTCATACTTTGGTGAGAGAATTCTCCAAAATCTTGTTAACATCTCCGTCTGTTCCACTTTCCTAAGGGTGATAAGGTGTGCTCTTCTAATGATACACTTGGAATTCTTTAATCAATGCCTCAATGGTTCTACGCAAGACATGTGACCCTATGTCACTCATCAAAATATTCAGTCATCCAAATATGGAAAAAATTATTCAAATATGGACTTCGTAGTAGTATCTGCCCTGAAATCCTTCACTGGCTTAGATTTGGCCCACCTGGTCAAATAATTTGTGGTAGTGATGATATATCTCGTGCGAGTCTTCTTCCTTAGTGGATTAATTGGTCCAACAAAGTATATTTCCCACTTGTCAAATTCCTACAATGTCACTTGTGGGTTCAAGGGAATTTCATCTCTCCTATAAGGTTTTCCTTTTATTTTAAAACCATCACACAATCTACAATATTCTTTCACATCCTTGTGTAATGTAGTCCACCACAATCGAGCTCTAAAAATATTCTACACAGTGGATTTTTCGGCATAATGTCCTCTTGCAACTCCACCATGAGCTTCTTCTAAAATAATTTGTCTTTCACACTTAGAGACATATCTGTGTAGTATTTCATCTAGTCCCATTTTTAAATACAAAATTCCTGCAATCAAAGAAAAATCAGTTTCCTTGCCTACCAGCTCCTTTTTCTGCTGCCCGATATACTCCTTGGGTGCCATCCCTGTAATAAAAACTTGAATAATGGCTGCAAAGTGATCGTCGAAAACCTTTATTGCAAACAACTATGTGTCTGGTAGGTTCTCTTCAATGTTCGAGGGTTCTTCACTAGTCTCTATCCTTGAGAGAAGATCAAGTCCTGCATTCAATTTTCTTGGCTTAACTATAACTTCAAAGTCATACTCCTAAAAAAACAACAACCACCTACAAATCCTCCCTCCCAGAACAAGTTTGTTCACTAATACTTCAACACAGAGTGATTTTTGAAAATCTTGAAGTCTGCTCTTAATAAATAATACTTGAATTTATGTAGTGCATATACCATAGCCAATCCTTCGCGTTCTGTTGTAGAATAATTATTCTTTGCCTTGGACAACTTCTTACTTATAAAATATATGGGGTGATCAATATCTCCATCACCTGGCTATGCCATTACTGAGCCCAATGCTATGCAAGCTGCATCAACATGAACGTGAAACTCCTTGTTCCAGTCTGAAAAAACTAGAATCGACACAATTACCAAATTCTCCTTTATTATGTCAAGTTTTCATTGGAATTCTTCATCCCAACAATAAGTAACATCCTTCTTCAATAGCTTTTCCATTAGCATAGTTATTGCACATATGCCTTGATAAAATTCCTTTAGTAGCCAGTATGTCCCAGTGTTGTGCACAGTTGCTTCACTGTCTTAGGTGGTTCTAGGTTCACAATAAAAATGATCTTTGTGCGGTCTACCATCAATCCTTTTCTGCAAACCACATGCCCCAATAGTATACCAAAACATACACACAAGATGCATTCCTTCAAGTTCAATGACATGATATTGTCTGCAAGTATCCAACATCAGTCTTAAGTTCGTAACATGGTTCTTCAATAACCCAAAGATTGTCCAATCATCAAAATAAAATTCCAAAAATTTGTGCATTTACTCCTTAAAAGCTACGACTACTACTACTCCGTAAATTACATAACTTTGTAGTGATGCAATGAAGTGATATTGTGATGCTGTTACATCGCTTAATAGAAACTTTGTGTAGCCTATTCTGCTAGTTCTCCAGTTCTCCATCAGAATTTGAAATACATGAGCTATCCCTTTCCAAGCTTATCCTTCAATCTGCAATGGGACTGATCCAATATTCCTCTTTAGCCATGAGATTTTAGATATTATAAATATCCGCATCACATTATTCATCACGAACAAGCTCTGTATACTGCACTCCTTTTGATGGGTCTAGGGGAACAATGACCCTCAGATCGCCTTGTTCAAACACCATCTTTCTCTTCTTCAAATTAATTATTTCATCAGTATCAAAAGCCAAATCAAAACCTAGCAGCGCGGGATATGGATTGCTATTATCTACAATCTACATTACCTCGAAATATTCCATAGTGCACACTCCTTCAATGTCTACTACTACACTAGGAAGTATTCCCATAGGAATAATCTTCTGCTGATTATCCATTCTTAACTGGATCGGTGACAATTGCAGCTCTGGTTTTCCTATGCGCTCCCATGTTTGCTTAGGCGATACATTGGCATCAGATCTCAAACCCAGGATTAACTGATCCATGTCATAGTCCCCAATCTATGCAGTTAATATCATTTCTCTACCTATCTTCTTCTTATGCCTAGGAAATTTTTTTTTTTTTCTGCGCGCTGCTCGCCTACGTGGCTCTTCCTTCCTCCGCAAAAGTCTATCAGCACTTGGAGACTTTTGATAACATTTTTGTCTCTCAATAATTTCATGCAAGTCTACAAAAATTAGTTAAATATAGTTGGATCAAACTCCTTCGTCGCAACAATCACTTGATTTCCATTCTTCCGAGGCATCAACTTCTGTTGAGTTTGCGACTCCGTCCTAGATGTCGAAGCTCTAGGTTCCATGAAACTCTTCTTTTCCTCCAAAAATGTCTCCTTTTCTCTTTACATATTGAACCCAATATTGTTATCTCTAGCCTTTCTGACCCACGTTTCCTCCAGAGGATTTTTTCCTACCGTGGTATCTTCCCTCGTAGTTGCACCACTTCCAGGGAATGATTCTCCATTCATCTTTTCAAGGTGAACTACACCTCCTTCTGAAACATGCCTGACAATGTAAGGGCCCAAGTTACTATGTTCACACTAGGCTCTTATTCGTGTGGCCCCACAATCATCATCTATAAGTTCTGTGTAGGCTGCTTATTTCTTTTCTCCTAGATATTCGCTATTAGAACCATACAATCTTCTATTACATGATGAAAAGATCTACAATACCTACAAGAGGGGGTTGTGGGATTTTGAAAACCTCTCATGAAATATCCTACTTCGCCACAATTGTAACATATGATGTGACCATGCCCTTGGCCAGCACCTCCTCCTCATCCTCATCCTCGACCTTGGAAGCCTCCGTGCCCTGCTGGAGGACCATGATCATCATGCATGTGCCCTTCAACCTATATTCAGTATGCATCAACAATTTGCAGTAAATCATAACTGCGACAATTCTTTTCATCATGTCCTATGGAGCTATAGAAGTTACAAAATAGCTGCTTCTGGGTCTGTGCATACTTCTGCATCAAATAACATTCTTCCGTGTGATGTCGTACTGAAGTTTTACACATGTCACACCATACAATTGATCCTGGGTGTAACGGATTAGGCTGGCCACCGTTGATGTAATCTATAAATACAGGGCACTAATATTTATAATGGCCTTATTCCTTACATTTGATACACCATACCTCTGAGTGAATTTCTGATCGTATTTTATTACCCTTCTTCAGATCTTTAAATTCCAAATGCATCGCTGTTAATTGACTCTGAATCTGTTGTACCCCTACCTGGGTATCTGTGACTAGCGAGGCTTACAATTTCATACTAATTTATAGATCTTCGACTTATGTTGCTATCTTATGATGTGTCAAAGGTAGCCTGATATGTAGCAATAATGCAGCTATAAACCACTCCTTATAATGCTCATCAGGAATTTGGAAGTTCACTTGTCCTAGTAACATCTCGAACCTTTGATCTAATTCCAAAACAAATTTAGTTACCACTTTTTTGATCTCTTTTATCTTTGTAATACACTGCGACTATTACTTTGGATTCTTAAATTAAGCATTAAATGATGTATTTTTCTCATCCAATGTGGAAACTATATGCTTCGCGGAATAATTCATATACCATGCCAGCGCCCTTTCCTGCAACACTGTGACAAGCTGTGCCTTCTTTATTTCATCATCTGTGACCTGTATTGCTTTCCATACTGCTTCAGCGACAAAAAAAAATTGATCAGGATCCTATGATCCCTGACCTATGAAAATAGGCATTCTAACCTCATTATCCATGTCTCTTGAGGGAGGTGGAGGTGGAGGTGGAGGAAAAATATGGGGATACAGATGTGGAGTGAGGGGAGTGGCGGGATGGGGAATCCTAGAGGCGCCCTAATGATATCCAAATTCCAACTATGACACACCTTTAGGGGTTGTGAGGTTAATTTCTCCTTCTTCACTTTCATATCCACTCAACAACGGACTGTAATCAGTCTCAATGAATTTTTCATGATCTACCCTTGATCTTTTACCACTTCGCATAGACCCAAAATCACTTCTTCCAAACATCAATATGGTTGCATGCGCATTACGCATCTTAATCCACAAATTTAAAGAATTCAAGAACTTACCTCGCGGACCCTTGAAATTTTTTTTCTCCACTTCACTATAGGATACATATGTGTCTATGGAGAACTCAATTATAAATCCTCTCAAAATACTATCGATCTAGAAATCAAAAGCTCTGGAGATCTTGTTATCAGTAGCCTTGAGTCGTCGCAAAAATTCAAGATTCCACAAAGTAGGATTGTCATTATTTAAACAAGTCTTATTCTTAGCCAACCTTGAAAACCATTTGTGCAGCTCATTCCCAAATATGGAGAAGAAAATCCCCTACTTCTTTGTAAAAATATATCTCTGCAACCAAGCTTCTGTTGATAGTCGCAGATTTTTGTTTTGTTGAACTGCAAACTATCGTTCTTTCAAACTTACCCAATCTTGGCTCTATTTCCTTGTCGGATGCCACATCCACTTATCTCTCAATTATATCCCACTCCTAGCAATGAAACCATTTGTTGGCTTGAAGGGGTCTAGATTGAGATTCGGAGTAGCTGTGCTATCGATAAAACCCTCTATTACCGGCCCTTTCGGCAATGATCTGATGTGCAGACTGAAGTCTCACTTGAGCCAATATTGGGATATTCTAGAACCAAGTTTCTACATCTAGAGGGATTTTAGGACATGTATTTATTGCTATGTTTCTTCCTTATGCTTTCGTAAACTGCGCAGATGCAATTATCTACTCTTACAATTTATGCCCTATTCATCAATTACTACTATCGCGCATTGTGCCTTTATCAATTTTGTGCATTAATAAACCCAATAAAACATGTATAAACATCATAAAATAATTTTATATGCATAAAAATTCATACATGAATTCATAGTATATAACACAACAACAAAGATAAATCATAGACAAATTGCAGAAATACACAGAAATACTTACGAATTTCCCTTCTCTCTATTAATAATGTGTCCTTTTAGTACAATTCTTCTTTGATCCATGCACATAGCTGCGGGTGGTCTGCGTACACAGATGTAGACCAAGGCCTCTGCACACATAGCTGCAAAGACCCAAAACAGACTAAAACACAGTAGATTCACTTTGCGCTCATAAAATCATCATTTTATTCATGTCTATCATGTCTGTGAATCACTAAGTCACCTCTTTATATAGATTTCTTTATTAAAATACCATGGTTTGAAAACCATGGGTGTAACTCAAAATATTAAAAAACAACCCAATCTATTTACAAAAATAGGGGCTTTGACCCACCCCAAAGCCCCTAAAAATCATAAAACTCCGTGCGATTGAGTTATTTCCCCTGGATTGTGTACTCTACTTTATCAAAATGTGAAGTATTTAACTCAAAACTAAACCAAGTTGGGCCCTTCCCAACAATGGGAGAGGCCCAAGAGGGTGAGGCACATCCTTAGGGCAGTGTGGTAGTTCGGGCCCATAGGGATGGTATGAGATTTATAATGGACTACTGCAACAGATTTTCTAGAGTTTTGTTTTAGGAGGGATTTCTCCCTACAACGACTCGAGACATCAGTACAAATCCTAGGTTCATGGATCTCTTGAGGGACTGTCCACATGAGATGATGACTCTTATACAACATATAGTCATAGCTAGCAGGATATTGGCAGTGAGGAGGGATGTAGGGCATGCAATGCCATATACGTCAAATGAGTCTTCATGCATTTCTACCCCGTTAGATCATGATGATGAGGGAGGTGATCATGCTTTTGATGGTACTACCCCATCATATCATCATCAGGGTTAGTGTCGGTGATCCTTTTGGTAGTACACCTCCTTGTCATTCTCCTGGCAATAAAATGCTAGAGCTAGAGGATGTGCCTCATGTTTCTCCCAAGAGAGTAGACTAACCACCTCCTCCTCCACCTCAGAGTTTGACAGTTGAGGTAATACTTTACCATCCACTATCTTCTGCTGCAGAACAGGTTGCCACTACTACATCTGTTGTACAAGATATTTGATAATAGTTATTTGACCTCCTCCACCTCAGAGTTTGACAATTTGAATGTACCCTCCATCCACTGTCTTACTGCTATGGGACAGGTTTTATACTGTGTTGTAGGTATTTGATATTAGTAGATTGACTTGTTTGTATATATATATATATATATGTATATATATATATATATATATATATATATATATATATATATATATATATATATATATATATATATATATATAGATATAGATGTAATATGCATTTTTTTTGTTCATGTTTATGTACTTAATTTATATGTTGGCGTTGATGTGTATATTCTTAGTTCATGTTAGATATGTTCATTTAACATGCTTGTAGATAGATGTGTATGTGAAAACAATTATTTGACATGAGATGTATATTATTTTGAGGATGTGTGTGGTGATGATGTTAGATTACAATGCTTGTGTTTTGTTAGATGTGGTCGTGATGATGATGCCCTGTTAGATTATTATATTTTTATTCTAACTAATGATGATTATATGTGTTAGAGGTGTATATAATTAGATGATGGTAGTGAATTTGAATGAATATCTTAGATGATGTTTATGTTTGTTAAATGGTTATCATCATGGTGTTTATTTTTATGAAATAGTATTTTATTATAGATTATGCATTGGTGAACTTATATCAAAATTTTATATATGAAATTGCATGCAAAACGACTTTAAAAAAAATGAAAAGATATTTTTATAAATTACTAAGTTTAATATGGTTGAAACTATGATTGTAAAATTACGGTAAATATTTTTCTATTGCTTAAATAGTTCATTCATATTCATTCTAACCTATTTAGTAAAATATTTCTATACTCACGAGGAAAAAATAATTAAAGGTAAAATAATTTAGTTAGTTTTTAATAAGACGAAAATTTGTAACTCATTCAATTTTTAATATAAAATAATAATAATAATAAATTATTCAAAAATACAATTTAACCAATGAAAAATTACACTATGGTCGATCTATATCTAGATATAAAAAACCAATACTATAGATCGATTTTAATCAAAATTTATCAATCACTAAAAGAGATTAAATATTTTGACATGTATATCTTTTTTCAAGTTTTACGTTTTAAAAAGAGATTTTCATATAATGAGATTCAATCCCTCTCGTCTCTTGGTAGACTTGTTGTTAAGATGGATCTATATTGGTTTATAAAATTCAAACTATTGTTAAATTTAAAAATGTTAGGTTGATATCTATATCTATATATATATATATATATATATATATATATATATATATATATATATATATATATATATATATATATTATAATTAATTTAGATTTAATATAACTTAAAAAATTCTATTTTAATAAAATTTAATTTATCACTAAAGTTATGAGATTTTCAAGCAATTTAAATTTAATATTTATAGCAACTCGTACCAATTTAAATTAGAAATTTCTCTCTCTAAATATGAGGATCAAGAAATGTAAAACAAAGCTTGTGAAGTTACTTGTAGTTGGGGATTTTCTCTATTGGAAGTTCTCCCTTAAATAGGCAAGTGAAATTTTTTCTAGTAATAAAGATATAATATTTTGGTGCTATTTGGTTCTTTATTTGCTATTGTACTAGTTTAAATGTAATTATTTTTAATAATAAATATGAGTTAAATAATACAAAAATCATACTATATTAGATTTAAACTTTTGACAAAGATTATATTTGATTATTTCTTAATGAACAACTAAAGAAATATTATTTTTTCCACATACTTATCGCGAAATACTCATTCAAACTCATGTTTTCACATTTCTCCTAGCTAATATTGCTTCATGTTCACAATGATAAAGACATGTCTACTTTAAATAATTTACTTTTTTTTTTTTCCATAGAAAAAAATCGAACTTTCTATTAGAAATAGATAGTCTCAGAGCATATGTAGAGCATTTCAGTACAGTTCCATTCTCCTTTTTTCAAAGAGGAATGGTGAAAATAGCTACTTTGCAAGACCTAGGGTAATGCCAAGTAGCCAATATAAAACCAAAAATATCTCTCTAGATCCAAAGCATCTCCTTTTATTCATCATCCCCCGAAACAAAGATGAGAACAAAAAGGTGTTAGATGCCAAGACCAAGCTCAAGGCTTCCTTTTATCAAAAAAGGGATTGGTAGTAGAAACTATCCCAGTCTCCTATCAATAGTATTTAGCAAAAATGGGACCCAAAACCTCCTTACATAAGGAAAACAGTTCTGAGCCCACAAGGGTAGTAATAAAGAGTTTAAACAGAAAATATGTACATAAAATTAATAAAAACAGTAGTGTCAATCAAGAACCGACTGTTCCCTAGCATGAACAGCTCCATTCACCAACTCAGTTACTGTCCAGGACCCCAAATCTTGCTGAGAACCTTCTTTAGATAAGAGATCTGCTTCCTGTTTCCTTTCCCTGTAAATGTGAAAAACACTGATCTCAGTGAAAAAACATTTGATACAACGAACCTCTTTAAGTAAAGGAAAAAAAATATAATTCCTGCACTGTTGAGTCCCATTAAACCAATTCACAACATTTCTAGAGTCACCAAAAATCTGAATCTGCCTCAAGTGTTTCAAAATAAACCAGCAAAGGAGAAAGTGAAGGGCTTTAAGTTCTACAAAGTTGTTTGAACCTTGCCTAAGGCCCACCAAAGCTCGAAGGGAGTTTGCAGGAGAGAGGTGAATAACTAAACCAACACCACAAGAGCCATTTGGATCGGAGGCCCCATCAAAAAAAGCCCATGGAATTGTTTCGTTGATCACTTCAGGCTGAATGTTTCGAGGGGGATTTGGTCCTGAAGGAGAAGGGATACTGTCATAAATAGCATCTCCTTCTGCTGCTATTCTGACTAGAGGGAAAGACTACTCATTGAAAATAGCCATGTTACGAGAAATCCAGGTTCCCCATGCTATGAGAAGAGGAATTGATCTGAATTTATCATTTGGAGCCTCCTGCCACCACTGATTCCAAGCTCGAAGAAAATCATCACCGTGCCAACTAAAAGGAATATTAATCAATCTTAATGTTTCTGCCCAAAGACTGGATTTAAAAGAGCATTGGAGAAAGAGATGGAGAGTGGTTTCTTCAGCTAACTTACAGAGGGAACACCAACTCGGTCTTGATTTTCCCCTCTTTTGAAGGAAGTCCCACGTTGGCACCTTTTTTTGAAGGATGCACCAAAAGAATAATATGGTCTTGGCTAGACATTTCAGCTTCCAGATTTATTTATACCACCAGCTCGAGGCCTCCCTCCCCACTTGGGACATCAGCCATTTATAACCCGATTTTGGAGAGTAAGAACCTGTCTGCGCATGAACCCAGTGCAACTCATCTCTTGTATCCGAGAGCCGGACAGAAGAAAAATGTAGTGCTGAGACGTAACGGCTCCATTCTTCCATCCACCTAACATTGAACTGCAATTCCAAGTTGGAGAGACAACCTTGTTTCAAAAGGGAGGTTGATCTAGGATCAACTACCTGGTTCAAGGTATAAAAACCTCTTTCATTGAGAAAATCTACCAAAGCTGGAGAAAGAGAGAAACTGTCAGAACAACCAACCCATGGATCACAACCCAAACGGACTTGAGAACCATCGCCTACATTCCATGCCAAACCTTGCTCGATTGTTTGAACCGACACAACAACAGCTTTACAAATGATAGAAGAATTTTTTGAGTACTTAACTGGAGAGCGCATCCAATCCAAAACCGAAACTTGGTTAATATATTTCCTTTTGATGACCGATACCTAAAGAGATTCTATGGAGATCAAGCGCCATGCAAGCTTGGCAGCAAGGGATTTTGAGAAGGAAGACATATTTTTCATCCCCCAACCTCCTCATTCCTTAGGTCTAGTGATTTTGTCCCAAGCGACCCATGGGGTAACATGCTCCATTTTCGACCCTGTCCAAAGGAATTTACTGCACAATTTATCTATGGAGGCCAAAATTCCTTTCGGGACCCAAGAGAGGCTAGCCCAATAAACTGGTATAGCCATCATCACTAAATTAATTAGGACCAGTCTGCCAGCCCTTGAGAGCCACCTGAAACTCCAGTGATTTAGCCTTTTTTCTATTTTTGCAAGCAGCCACTTCCAGTCCCGAATTCGATAGTTGTCCGGCTTGAGATAAAAGCCCAAGTACTTGAAGTTGTTCTGAATGGATTTTACTTCAAAATTCAAGATACTTACCACTCTTCCAAGTTCTTTAGCAGAAAGGCCAGAGGGGGTGAGAGTCGATTTTTGTGCATTGATTTGGAGACCTGTAGCTTTCAGGAAGAGGTCCAAAAGATTTTGTAAGGTGCGACATTCCTCCAGACTCCCATTTACAAACAACAAAATTTCGTCCATAAAGAGGAGGTGGGTAATCCAGAGATTTTGCACCACTTCAATGCCTTTAATATTTCCTTGCCTTTTAGCTTTATGAATCATTAAGCTTAACCCTTCTGCTTCCAGGAGGAACAGGAGAGGCGAGAGAGGACAACCCTGCCTGAGACCGCGTTCAGGGTTGAAAAAAGAGGTTGCAACACCATTTATCAGTAAGGCAATAACAGTAGAGGTTACACAGCTCATAATCCATCTGAAAAAATCAAATCTAAAGCCAAGGTGAGTGAGCAAAAGGCGCAAATACAACCAGCGAAATTTATCATAAGATTTAGACAAATCAATTTTTATAATAGCCCCTTTCCTGCCACTTCTTTTCAGACTGTGGAGGGTTTCTTGAGCTACCCCTACAGCTTCATGGATTTTTCTACCATCCAGGAACCCAAAATGTTTAAGGGAAATATGACTGGAAAGAAAAGGCTTTATCCTGGAGGCTATGACTTTTTCAATTACTTTGTAGACACAAGTGCACAGAGAGATGGCGCGAAAATCAGCAAAGGAGTTAGGCTGATCAGTTTTAGAGATCAAGGCAAGGAAAGTGTTGTTGAAAGGCAAGAAAATGGTCCCAGAGACTCTGGATTCTTCCACTACAGCTACCAGCTCATCTCCTAGAACATCAAAGAAATGCTGAAAAATTCAACAGTCCATCCATTCGGACCTGGACTTTTGTCCTTCGGCATTCCTTTAAGAATGCCCTCCACTTCTTGTTTTGAAACAGGAGCCATGATAGCCTCGCTGCCTTCTTCGTCAATGAAGCTAGGGAATAACTGGGCTACTCTGATAAATTTAGCTATGGAAGTTTCTACAGGAGCTTTGAAGAGGGTTTTGAAATGACAAATACCCAAAGAATCCAAGTCCTTGAAGGAGGAGGTCTGTTCACCATTTCCTTTAGGAATTTCCCAAATTGTGTTTACAATCTTCCAACCTTTTGTGAAGTTTTGAAAGAATTTGGTGTTCTTGTCTCTCGCTTGGAGCTAGGTGGCTCTGCTTTTCAAGCACTAGCTTTCTTCCCTGATCTGAAGAATGCTTCTCCTGGTGGCCTCCAACTCCTTTATTTTAGCCCTCGATTCGATAGAAACATACCCTCACCCTTCAGGATCTTCCATCAAAGCAATCTCTGAGTTGATCTTCTTAAGCTCCTCTTCTTCTTTCACTTTTTTCTGGGCAGCCCATGATTTAGAGGCTGCTTTCATTTTCTTCAAGTTGTTCATGAAAAAGGCACTTCTTGAAATTTCAGGGCTAAAGTTGTCTTTCTCCCATGTAGTAGAAAAGAGAAAATTATATGATTCATCCTTGATCCAGGATGAGTTGAATCTAAAAGGGATTTTGGGCTTTTTTCCATCACATTTATTCTCCAAAAAAATAGGAAAATGGTCCAAGACACCCCCATCACCCACCCAATGCCGATAGATCATGAGATTTTCCACCCATTCCTCACATAACAAAAAACGGTCAATCTTCTTTCCCACCCAGTCCTGTCCAATTCTTCTATTTCTCCAAGTAGGGCGCAACTTCAAGAGGTGTTGGGGCCCTTGTTTTTTATTAGTTTTTGAAATCTTGGTTAGAACATTTTGAATTTTGACCTTTTTGAGTTGCGCCATGAAGACACATGGAAACTGCGACCGCGCCGCAACTACCAGGAGTCATGGAGCTACCAAGGTGGCGCGGAAGCATGGGATAGCTGAAGATAGAACACGCACAAGTACAGATGAAGAAAACACATAGCAGAAGATAGAAAGTGGAACATGCAGATAACAGGAGAGAAGCTGGGAGAAGTTGAAGAAAAGACATAGAGGAACTGATATTTGCGAGAGTGGGTGAATAAATAACAGTCACCCGTCTGGAAGAAGGGGAGGCTGAAGAGGTTGCGAGGCTCATAACAGGGGAAGACGCACAGAGCGACGGCAGAAGAATCATGCATGACCTTCCTAGGGTTCCTCATCTTCTCTATTCTACCTTTCTGTTTCGAAATCCATCTGTATCAGATTTGTAAGATATCATTGAGAATGCCATGTAATCATGTGTTTGGCCAAGAGATTAATACAATGGAAGGTTGCTGTCTCAATAAGATGTTTACATGCCTGTAATGTGTTTATTCTGGTTTAAAATTTTATTTGCAAATGTCTGAATGCTTATTAAGTGATCTTGCGTATATAAATCTGTATATGTAATCGATGCACTGTCCTTCATGAGTTGCGAACTTGTTCCTTACCATTGATCTCATCCCCTTCTGCATGTGGTTGCGGCACGCCTCGGGTGAGACTCACTGCTCTCCAGAGCAGGGTGAAAATGCCGGCGTGTTCCTAGACTACATCGGACCCCTTTGTTGGCCACAACTCTTGAACCTAGGTCTTGTCCGCGAGACCTGACTTCTCACCAACAAATGGTTCCGTTGCCGGGACCTGCATGTTTTGAGGGGACCTAGATCATGGTATCGAGGATTTTTGAAGGAGAGATACGACGATGGTGGGATGATCATCTTGACTAGTTCATTGCTCAGCAAGCAAAGCTGACCAAGAAAACGGAGGCGGCGATCAAGGAGCTTGTTCTTTTCTCTGACTCAGCCAGTGATACGTACAAAATTTTCTAGGGAAGGTTCCCTACCGACCTTTCCAATTGGTTGCGAAGGTTACGAGCAACGGTGCCCCAAGAAGGCTTGCGGAAGATAAACCGCAGGTGGGCGCACGAAGATCTGGTGGCACTACACCGAGTGGACACTGAACTGACTCGCGCGGTGGATTTTTGGGTAAGGACCACGTTGGAAGGATACATTGTGGAGTTTTCTGGTGAGCGCTACCAATCCTTCTCAAAAGCCGAGGCTGTTTTCCACTCAGGGCTAAGAGGGAAGCTGCTGAAGGAGATTCCGCTGTGGATCAAAGCTCTGATGGTGGACGAAGGGTTGATTGAGTTTCACAAAACGAGGATGGAAGCGTAAACCACCCGTGCTGGGGGAAGGGTTGAGGGGAATGATGCTGTGTAGAATGTGAAAGTGGGGAGTGGGGAATGGATGTTGAGGCCGCATGCAAGTTGCGGGAGCGAGGTGCGCATCGGCGGGCACAGATCGCCGATAGGTGGCGAAGAAGGGTAATGCGAGATTTGAAGAGAAGAGAGATCAAGAGAAAAAATCAGAAGGAGGTGCCTCAGAGGACAGGAACTATGGGTTTGGATACCTGGGAAGAAGACGGGACAGCAGTGGAAGTGTAGTGGGTGCATGGGAGCCCAGCGATGCGAGAAAGAGAAATAATGACTAGCGAAGATAATGGAAAGATGCAGCCCGAAGAGAGTTCCGATGATGAATGGCACAGCGTGATGCGGTGGATGTTTCAAGATCAGACGACACCTACCCCTCCAGGCAGCCCTACTTCCCACCTTCTGCATGGCTAGGATCCCGACCTTCCCCTGGTACTGTATCAACCTTTAAGTAATATTTTTATTCAGTTACAAGCATTGAGTCAGTCATACAATAGTTCATCAGCATAAGTAACGTCCGGTAACAGCAGTGTTACTAGTAGTGGTATTTTTCCTAGTGGGACCGTTACACAACCAAGACCTGGAGGATTTATCCTGGTCAATTCTCCGCAAGCACACATGGCTGGATCTTTCACCTGGTATCCAGAGTTCTTTGGCCGGGGAAATGATGATGTAGAGCAACACTGGTACCTGTGCGAAGCCATCTGGAGGGCTCGCCAGACGCCAGATGCAGGGAAGTTAATAGAATTCCAAACCACGCTCAGAGAGAGGGCTCTGCGATGGTTTATTAAGTGGTCGGAGGCTCATCCTAACCCCATAATTGCGGACGTGAAGCGGGATTTTGTCCGCGAATTCAAGCTTCCCTAGACAGACCAGCAGGGCCTGTCAGAGCTGTGGGAAATTAAGCAGAAGGAAGGTGAGACCGCGTGGGAGTTGATGCGGTGATTCAAGGACGCGATCAGGAAACTCAGCTACCTGATCGATCCAAACCACCAGAGGGAATGGTTCATCAAGGCTCTGCTTCCCTTGACACGAACCCCTCTCACTCAGCAGAAGATTGATAATTTGCAGGACGCTTTGGAGCAGGCCATCAAGATTGAAGCCATGGCGGGCTACCCCCAGGAATATCGGGGGGGGGGTCGACCCTGCAAGATCCTTCTTTGCTAGGGTTGCAACACCAGATTTCCAGCTTGACTGAAAAGCTCAAGGAGCTTCAGCCAATGAGACCAGCGCGACCGAATGTTTGGTGTACTCATTACCTGGTCAAGGGCCACGTCGCAACCGAGTGTCCTCGGTTGCGCGGCACAGGAGCAGGACCCTCGGTCCCAGCAATACAGGGGGGTCCACCGCCTGGTGGCGGCGCGACGATGAACCCGCAGGGAGTCTACCAGCCGCAACAGACTTACGCGGGGTTCCCACCTCAACCGGGTTCCTCCACCACAGAATACTGCGAGATTTGCCGAACGCTAGGGCATCCTCCTCGGATGTGCTCGATATTACAGAAGTACTCCACGGTCCCGAATAATGTGTACTGTGAATTTTTTGTTTCCATGACTCACAACACTGAGCAGTGCAGGGCGCTCGATGCACTTGCGGATCGATTGGATCGTCCCTCCTACAGGGTGAACGAGGCTCCAAGGGGAAGAGGCGGCGGCATGCGGGGAGGCCGCACAGGTGGACGCGGTCCGGTAAAATGTTACAACTGTGACCAGGAGGGTCACGTGGCTCGAGAATGTCCCCTCCCGTGACGACCCTGGTGTTCCCAGTGCTGGGTCAACGTCCACGCTACAGAGGACTGTTCGGGGCTCATCAAGAAGTGGGAAGAACGGGCGAGGCAGAGGGGAGTGAATCTGATAAACTCAGAGCCGCGAGGGACCGCAACCCCAGACTTGCAGAACATCGCGATCATGACGAGGGGCGGAAAGAAGACTGGAGAGGATGCCCACGGGAAGGAGCCAGCATGAGTGGTTCAGCTGGCATCCCCGAAGAAGTTGATCAGGCCCGAAGCCCAGAGGAAATATTTCCAGGAGGCAGTTGAGGCGTTCGCCCAGTTGCGGAATGAGGGAGGTTTGGAGGAGCCCATGCTGCCGGAATCTGGGGCACAGAACGTCGCAGGTACTGTGGTCGAGGATTGGCTTCGGCTATTCCTCAGGATTGTTGACAACGCTGCGCTGCGGCAGCAGCTCAAGCATACTTTGGAAGGAGCACTACAGGGGTGCACAGGACTTAGAGACCCGGCGGACGCTGGCCCTCAATACGTGCAGCGCGTCAAGCAGAACAAGCAACGAACAGGCAAAGAATTCTGGCTTAACACGCAGGTCGCGGGATTCCAAATCAGCGACACCATGTTGGACTTGGGGTCCGACGTCAACATTCTGCCACGGAAGACATGGGAGGCTCTTGGAAGGCCATGACTAGCCTACTCATCCATCCAACTCAGGATGGCGAACCAGTACTGCATCCTGCCAGTCGGCCGGCTCGAGGGTGTCGAGGTCGACGTTGCGGGGGTGAAGACATACACTGATTTTGAGGTTATTGACATCATGGGCGACAAGGATCCCTATCTCGCCTTACTTGGCATTGATTGGGCTTTTGAGAATTACGCCATCATCGACCTTAAAAAGGAGCTGATGATCTTTGAGGATGGGGAGGTACGGGTCACCCAGCCCCTCGACCCGTATCAAGGCCCGCGATATATGGAAATAGTGGACAATCGGGAGGATGCTCAGATGATGGACCACCTTTATCAGATGACCACAGGAAAGCGGGACGATTATATTAACCCGATTGCGACTGGCTCTGTCAGTTGGCGGAGTGTGCAGAGCTCGGAGCTCGGATCCGAACTCGCTTGGGAAGACTGGCAGCAAGGGGGGTATGAGACCACCACGCGGAGATGTGCCTCCATTGCCCAAGTCCGATGGGTAGGGACTGAGATCCGCGGATATCCCACCTTGTCGAACATGCAAGCAGTCAATACTTTTATTACCAAGGTGGAAGACCTGGTCCCAGCTGAAATCCGGATGCCTCTTTTGGATGTGGCCTTGCAATCCACGTTGGCCCGATGGTGGAAAAATCACCGCAACACTCTGTTGCGATGTGAGTGCGTGGTGGATGCTCTGTGGGCATGCTTTAAAGAGGACGAAGGACCTTGCAGTATGCTTAAGTATCATGGAATTTCCGACCCGTGACACCATTTGCGGGCCTGCGAGGAACAGTGGCGTAGCACCCGGTACCCTGAGGAGCTGTGGGTCCACCGGTTTGTCCACTCCCTGGGTACAATTCCCCAGGCCTGGTACTTGGAGGAAGAGCATAAACGGGGAACCCGCTCTTGGTAGGCAGTTACAGACAAGTTCGTTCGGTGCTTCTCGTTCGAAGGGGAGACGACACAGGAGTCTCAGGCCCTACAGGCAATCAAGGAGGTCTTGTTTTTTCGCCATCCCGAGCCTGACGGGGGCCTGGTTGTGTCACAACCTGAGGTCAGGCGCGAGTTGGTTTGCCACCGGATTGACGGCGATCCGGACGACGATAGTCTGGAGGACCTCAGGCATCTCTATTTTGACGAAAGGGAAGGCGAGCGGAGCATCAGTGAAGAGCCGATGACGGAAGGAGTCCATTTACAGCCACTAAAGACAAAGAAGCTGAACATTGGAACGGACGAGAAACCCAAGCTCGCAACGGTGGGATATTACTGGGACGAGGAAACGACAAAAGAAATTTTCAGCCTCCTCAGGGAATACGAAGATTTGTTCTCATCCTCGGTTGCGGACCTAAAGGGGATCAAGGGGGACCTGGGTGAAATGCGCATCATGCTGAAACCGGGGGCCTGGCCGGGAAGCACTGACCCTACCGGCTGAACCCACGTATCAAAGAAAAGGTCAAGATGGAGATCGACAAGATGCTGGCTGCAGGTCTTATCTTCCCAGTAGAAGAAGCAGAATGGGTGAGTCCCATTGTCATCCAGAGCAAGAAGGACAAAGCGGAGATCCGTGTCTGTGTAAACTACTGGAGCCTCAACAATGCCTGCATCCACGATCCGTTTCCAACTCCTTTCAGCGATGAAGTTCTAGACCATGTTGCGGGAAACGAAGCTTATTCCTTCACTGATGGGTTTTCGGGTTACCATCAGGTGCGCATCGCGGAGGAAGACAAAGCAAAGATGACATTCACCACTGAGTGGGGATCATTCGCATACCACGTTATGCCGTTTGGTCTAAAGAATGCACCGGCTGTGTTTTCGCGGATTGTCATTGCTGTTTTCCGGGAGTACATTCACAAGTTCTTGGAGGTCTACATGGACGACTGGACCGTCTACAGCCTGTTGAAGAAACACGCCTCCCTGTTGCGTATTATGTTTGACCGGTGTCGTCAGCTGCAGATTTCCTTGAACTTGAAGAAATGTATTTTTGCAGTTCCATTCGGCACACTCTTAGGCCACGTGGTGTGCAAGCAAGGGGTCTGTGTCGATCCCGCCAAGGTCATGGTCATCGTCCACATGGAGGCCCCCGAGACCGTGAAGCAGTTGTGGGCACTGCTCGGGCACACAGGATATTACAGGCGGTTTATTCGCAACTACGCCAAGATTACGGCCCCTCTGGAGAAACTGTTGTGGAAGTCAGAGGTGTTCCAGTGGACAGCGGAGTGTAGGAAGGCACTTGACACCTTGAAGGAGAAGTTGGTGATGGCACCCATACTTGTTCATCCCGACTAGGATAAGCAGTTCCATGTGCATATTGATGCGTTTGGTATTGCACTCGGGGCTGTATTGGCGCAACCCGGGGAGATGACAGTCGACCACCCCGTATACTTCGCCAGCCGTCGGTTATCGAATGCGGAGAATAATTACACCACGACCGAGCGGGAGGCATTGGCGATGGTGTACTCCCTCCAGAAGTTCCGCCACTATCTTCTGGGCGGCAAATTCACATTCTTCACGGACCATTCTGCATTGAAGTATCTGGTGAATAAGCCTGTGTTGGAAGGACGGATCTGTCGCTGGCTTCTACTTTTCCAGGAATTCACGTTTGAGGTGATTGTCAAGCCCGACAGGTTGAATGTCGGTCCCGATCATTTATCCAGGTTGGAGACGGGAGAGAATGAGGGCTCGTTGGACGATCAGCTGCCGGATGCCAACCTCTTCTGAGTCGAAGCAGTACCAGATTACCTCGCTGACATTGCCACTTATCTGACCACGGGACAATGCCCTCAGGATTATACCCCGCTTCAGAAATGCCACCTAGTTGTCCGGGCGGCCGACTACCAATTGATCGCGGGGCAGCTATACAAACTGGGCCTCGATGAGGTGTTGCGCAGATGCGTTCTGGACCACGAACAGGAAGCGGTGATGTGGGAATGTCACAGTGGTGTTGCGGGAGGGCATGTGGGTGCGAAACCCACCGCAAGGAAGGTGCTCCAAGCTGGCCTGTGGTGGCTGACGGTGCATGCTGACTGTAAGGCCTATGTGAAGTGCTGCGATGTTTGCCAGCGGACGGGAAGGCCTTCGCACCGGGACGAGCTTCCGCTACACCCAGTGCATGTGTTGCGGCCGTTCGAAAAGTGGGCTGTTGATTTCATAGGTCCCATCGCCCCGGTCGCTAGACACTCCAAGGCACGGTACATCATTACCGCCACGGATTACCTCACCCGGTGGGCTGAGGCAGTGGCGGTACGTGACTGCTCAGCAGAGACCGCTGCCCGGTTCATTTTTGAACACATCATCAGCCGGTTTCGCTGCCCACGGAGCTTGACCAGTGATCAAGGTACGCATTTCATTAATGCCACGGTCAAGTCATTACTGGACACATTTATGATTCAGCATCATAAAAGCAGCCCATACCACCCGCAGGCCAATGGTACTGTGGAAGCATTCAACAAGATTCTTGAAAAAGGCTTGACTAAAATTTGCAATGCTCAGTGCGACGATTGGGACAAGCATCTCCCAGCGGCATTGTGGGCCTACCGGACCACGGTGAAACGTTTGACCAACCAGACACCATTCCAGTTGGTGTATGGCCGGGAAGCTGTGATTCCCGCCGAGTTCACTGTACCCAGTCTGTTGATCGCAACGTCTCTTCAGTTCTCAGAAGAGGAGTCACTTTGGGAACGCCTCCAGGAGCTACAGGAGCTGGATGAGGCCCGATTCCTGGCGGAGTTCCACCAGAAGGTTCAAAAGGCCAGGCATAAAGCGTGGCACGACCGCCACATCAAAACCAAAGCCTTCCAAGTCGGTGGCAAAGTTCTCTTATATGATAGCCGGTTCCAGAAGTTTCCAGGTAAGCTCCAGAAGCACTGGTTGGGACCCTACTTTGTCATCGAGATCCGCGACTCAGGAGCCGTTCAGTTGGCACAGCTGGACGGTATAGTTCTCCCTGGGTGGGTGAATGGCGCACGCCTGAAACTGTACCAGGAGTAGGTCCCTTTCACTTCTCATCAATAACTCTCGCAACCGAGAGAACCCATAGAGTAGCTTAGTCGAATAACTCTCCCGCAACCGGGATGAGCGTAGGGAGTCTTTTCCGTTCATAGGCATTCTGTCAAATAATCGGTCAGTTGCGGCTACCTCACCACAACCGACTGTGGTCGAGGCGGATCAATCTAGCATGTCACAGCGCCAGTCCAGCGTGTCGTCCTTGTAGGATCCATCCCCGTGCCAGTGTCAGTCCAGGTCATTTCCGTCAGTCATTTTGTCAGTCCGTAGGATCGCTCAGATTTGCATCATAAATTACCATAAGTAGACTGTAATCGTACCATAATCATTTGCCATCACCCGAAGTTCCCTCAGCCGTCGCGTCCACCCATCTCCCCATGACACCTTCAGCAACTGTCAGATTACACACAGGCATGCGATTGATCGCACGATTATCGCAGGCAAGAAGGATAGCAAGAATTAATTGTCGTTATGGAGTCTCATCAACTCCGCTCGTGCCAGGGGATGACATAACTTGCATGGAAACCAACAGCACGAGAATGATGGACCAGTTCAATTTGGCAATTGCAGCGACTCTAGAGCAGTTGAAGCCTCAAAGCGCACCGCACCCAGAAGGAAGCTCCAGAAGAATTCTCCAGGTTTACCAGCGCCGTGCCAAGATGCCGAAGGCTCTCTTATTCATTCCTGAACCAGTGCTGGACAGCCGAATCCACCAAACAGAGTCGCTGGTTGGCAAGTATGACAGTGCAGCGTTGATGGACGCCAACCTGTCCGACCCAGCTGAATTCCCCCACCTCCATTGGCAGACATACATGGAACATCATTACACGCCAGGCAGCAGCTCCAACAGCTGAATGCGACAAGAATACAGGGGCCTCCAGCAATCGTCCTTGATGAATTTAAGGACTCTTCCTGTTTTTGGAACTACAGGACCGGCCCTGCAATGCACCCGGTTCCTCCTTAGTCGAATACAGAATGGGTCCCTGTGGCTCAATGAGGAAATCCCCATTCACGCTGAAGACATTCATCGGCTCACAGGGCTATCTCAGAATGGCACAGATGTCTCCGCTACCAGCCAAACATCTTCCAAGCCTGCCCGAAAGTCGGGTGACACAGACCTGTACACCAAGTATGGCACCCGCCGCGGAGGGAAAGGTGCCAAAATTGATTTGATTAATAAGCCAGAGCTTCGGTTCGCTTGCTACCTCATTGCTAGCAAGACGATGCGACACTATACCAAGGGAGAGTGCACCTTGGATACAATCTCCATTGCGGAGCACTATATCCAGGGCACCAGGATGAATTGGTGTTCTTTCGTGCTAAAAGAACTCTTCACGGCCTGTGAAGAGAACTATAAGCACACCACCAGTTTCATTTACGGTTACTTGATTGTAGCTTTCACCATGTGGAAATGGCACCTTCCTCCTGTCCGGATGCCGACAGAGACTACCGCGAGCCAGCCTCTCACGATGAAGTTCACCCCATGGCAGGTGTCCTCTGACCCCAGCACCAAACAGGTGAACACGAAAGCGTTTAGGGCATGGTACGGGTTAATGAGAGATGTGGTGGATAACTAGCAACGGGTGCCTCGGCACCTATTGGATGAGTATAGTGAGCAGGTATGGTTCGGGGTAAGCCACAAGCACACTTACCTCCGCCCAACTTGCGTGTCGGAAGCCACCTTCCACATGGTGCCCCTCATATTCTAGTTGAATGATGATACCTTCCACTGCGAGGTCTCTGCGTGGCCGGGGGTCACAAAGCACTTCTGCGACGGGATCCCCCAATATAACTTTGAGCGGATGCTACCGGCACAGCGGCCTGCCGCAACATGCACAGCGGGGTCCTCACAGGTTGCGGTGGGACCTCTGCAGGATGCAGCCAGGACCGCACAGGAACTGCCCGAATCACTGATCCCTGTTGTACAACACTTCAATGCCCAGGTACGAAGTCTTAACGTGGTAACCCAAGTTGTTTCAAGTGGTGCCCCTTTGTTTCCCTCATTTTCTGAATTCCAGCTCGGTCGGTCTCTTGCTCCCTCCCATACTGCCCCTCTCACTTCTCCCATCCCCACCAACTTATTCACCTCTACCAGCCCTATCATCACCCCGATGGGAGAAACGGGCCCGGGACCTAATCCATCAGACCCCCCTCCATCTAAGAGGGCCCGCACTGCTGTCACAGATCTAGTGGTGGACCTTACTGACGATGATCCACCATCCACTCCACTCATAGGGACATTGATTCCGGAGGAACCCCTGATCGATCCGTTAGAGTTCCTCAACATTCGCCTGCCCCATACCTCTTTCACCCCGTCCACTGCTCCCTCCACCGGCCGTCCACCTGCCACCTCCTCCGCTCCCTCCAACTCATCAGCCACTATATTAGATCCTCTCATCCGTGAACTTTTCGGAGGAGACCACGGGGTGGAAGTCACCTCCAGTACTGAAGCCATAGTACCGCCGGTTGACCCCGTGGCCACACCCCAGGATCCTGTCTCTACTATATCTACCTGGCTGGCCACTGCTGGGGCTGATTCGGCTGACCCTCCCCCAGATCAGACCACTCAGCAAGACTGGCCAGAGTCCAATATGGCCACCTCAATGCAGCAGCAGACACCGGTTCCTCCTCCTGAGAACTCCAACCGATCAGCGGCCAGTGGCCAACCTTTCCAGGAACGGATGCCGGAGCAGGGCGCTTCCGGCACGGCCAATGTAGAAACATGGGGTACAGGGCAACTGTACCTACTCATTCAGCGGGCGGCCCTCAAGGCCGAACAGATTCATTCAGAGCTGCAGCAGCGGTGCACTGAGCAGCACCACCAAATCACAACGCTTACTGAACAACACGATCAGCTGACCAGGGAGAAGACCTACCTACAGGAGCAGGTCACCATTGCTGTTTAGGCGTTCTCCGACCTATGGCCCGCTGCAAGGGCTCATCATGCCCCACTCCTTGACAATATAGCGGAGGACAGTGTCGCAGTCCAGGCTTACCACCTTCGGACTGCTTTCACTGGTCTATGCAGGGAGAATCAGGAACTCCAAGCGGCGTTAGCCGCACGGCCTACCCTTCCCGATCCACAGATTGTCTACTCAGACCAGGTGACTGCCAAGCAGACTCAGGCAGTTCGTATGCAGGCGACTCTTCATTCCACAGCGGGCGAGGCTTACGCCCTCCTGCGAAGTCTGCAGGAGTGCTCACTCGCCCTCACTGTCAAAACATAGCCTATCTCTGTCCAGCTACAATAGATTTCCCGTGAAATTCAGGAGACCATGGACCCAACACGGTTAGATCAGATTTATGCCTAGGCAGACGAGCTTGAAATTCAAATGCAACAGACTGAGGCCGACTCAGCAGCGGCCAAACAAGTCATTCAGGAAATTTGTCCGCCCATTCGAGCCAGTGCCGAATCCATACAAAAGCTGGATGCCCAGGCCGAGACCCAGCTTGCCACGATGTTCGGGGCTGTCCCAATGACTATATAGGAGGCCGCCGCCACCAGGATCTCTGAAGAAGCAGACTTGCTCATGCAGGAATGGTAGCAAGCGGTGTCGGACTTCACCGGGCTTAAAGATACAGCGCTCCGTAGGGTCCCGGAGTTGGGGCCCTTGTTTGAACAACCGCTTGGAGGAGCACAACAGGAAAGGGCGCGAAATGAAGGCACAGTAGAACAGGGCACGGGAGCCAGCGGGGCAATGGAAGTGGAGACTGTTATTTGTGATTGACTCGGGGACGAGTCAAGGAATTGTGGTCGGGGCCTATTGGGGCCCTTGTTTTTGATTAGTTTTTGAAATCTTGGTTAGAACTTTTTGAATTTTGACCTTTTTGAGTTGCGGCATGAAGACACATGGCAACCGCGACCGCGCCGCAACTACCAGGAGTCGCGGAGCTACCAAGGTGGCACGGAAGCATGGGATAGCTGAATATAGAACACACACAAGTATAGATGAAGAAAACACACAGAAGAAGACAGAAAGTGGAACACGCAGATAACAGGAGAGAAGCTGGGAGAAGCTGAAGAAAAGACACAGAGGAACTAATAGTTGCGAGAGCGGGTGAATAAATAACAGTCACCCGGCTGGAAGAAGGGGAGGCTGAAGAGGTTGCGAGGCTCATAACAGGGGAAGACGCACAGAGCGACGGCAGAAGAATCATGCATGACCTTCCTAGGGTTCCTCATCTTCTCTATTCTACCTTTCTGTTCCAAAATCCATCTGTATCAGATTTGTAAGCTATCATTGAGAATGCCATGTAATCTTGTGTTTGGCCAAGAGATTAATACAATGGAAGGTTGCTGTCTCAATAAGATGTTTACATGCCTGTAATGTGTTTATGATGGTTTAAAATTTTATTTGCAAATGTCTGAATGCTTATTAAGTGATCTTGCGTATATAACTCTGTTTATGTAATCGACGCACTGTCCTTCATGAGTTGCGAATTTTTTCCTTGCCATTGATCTCATCCCCTTCTGCATGTGGTTGTGGCACGCCTCGGGTGAGACTCACTGCTCTCCAGAGCAGGGTGAAAATGCCGGCGTGTTCCTAGACTACATCGGACCCCTTTGTTGGCCACAACTCTTGAACCTGGGTCTTGTCCGCGAGACCTGACTTCTCGCCAACAAGAGGGGAATATCCACCAAATGGGATAGTGCCAGATGGTTCCTGAAGAAATCAGATAGCGGGTCAGCTCTGGCTGAGGCACCCCAAGACTCCGCTTCCCCCAGAGAGAAATTCAAATCTCCTCCAATAATTAAGTTAGGATGAGAGAGCCAGGAGGATCTGAAAACAGAGGTCCAAAACTGCTCTCTATCCACATAGGGCTCGTATATATTTAAGGAGAGAAAGGTGAGATTGAGCTCACTGGAAAATAACTCCAAGGCCAGACAGTTCTGAGCACCCCAGGAGGAAACATATCTAAGCTTCTTAGGATTGAAACCAGTAACCAGACCCCCTGATCTCCCTACAACATCGAGCGCATAAAAGACCTAGCTGAGCAGTAGTTTAGAAATGGAACTGATAACATCATCCCCTTTCCCCAGAGTTTCCTGAAGCAAAACAATATCCAGATTTTGAGATCGCACAAGTTCTCTAAAAGCTAGCTTTTTTGGCTGGCTAGCTAAGCCTCTGCAATTAAAAGAAAGGAAAATCATGGCACTCCTTCAGGGGGTGGCCGCTCCACTCTAAGCACCCCAGTAAGAGACATCTATTTACCATCTGCTATGTCCATAACAGCTTTCGATTGGGCTTTGGAAAGATTTGATTTTCTGCCTCTCATTTTCCTGGTCCCAACCACTATAGGATTCTGAGCAAGACCACCAATAGCCAAAAAAATCCCAACCATTTTAACCCGAGGTCTGAGGTTATATGGGGGAAGGTCAGAAGAAGAGACTCGAGAGCCTGGGGGTAGGGAGACACCAACAACTTGGGAGGAGGAAAGATCAGGAGGGCTCGAGACAAAGAGGATTACACTATCAAAGGATGATAGAGAAATATTCAAAGTTGATAGGTCATTTAGAATCTTCCTAGAGGGACCAGGCTCAAGAAAATCATATAAAGAAAAACAAGAAGTGGACTGAAAAGAGTGAGGATCAGAGGAGGACATACCTGCCTGAGACGCCCCAACTAGTTCAACAACTTGTAGGGGAACCAGGGAGTCTGCCAGATCCTCGAGAGGGGAGGAGAGAGGGGATACTTCTGCCACCTGGTCCCGAGCTGCGTTCACCTTGGAAGGAGGGAGAGCCTCCTACACAATAGGACTAGGCACTGCTTCCTGAGCGATCTCATCCAGATCTGAAAGAATGATTTTTTCCTTCCTACACTGCTTTTTCTGCCTGCGACGTCGACGGTGACCACGCAGACACTCCTTCACCAGATGGCCATACTTGTGGCATCTATTGCATCAAAAGGGAAGATGCTCATAGTGGAGAGACTGCAAGAACTTTAGATCCCGGTATTAGAGAGTCATCGCATCTGCAAGACCTTCCCTCAAATTCAAACTTACTAGGATACGAGCCACACTCCGATCCCTGGTTTGAATGTATGACTTATCAGCTTCCAAAAAATTTCCCAGAGTGTTGCCTATGGAGACAAAAATAGAGTTAGTCCAGAACTGCAGAGGGAGGTTAGGTAGCTTGACCCAAACTGGAGATTCCGCCATTTTTTCCTTTTGAGCATCGAACAGGGGATTCCATCTTCTGAAAAGAATGGGACGCTTTCCAAAAAACCAGTTCCTTTCAAGAACCCAATCTACTTGTTCTTTCCTGTCAAAAGTGATACTGAACCAACCCCTTACTAGGATTGAAATATCGACAGGCATGCCTGGAGCTTCTTTCCACACTAATTGAGCCCAGTCCGTGATGTAGTCTGCTGAATAATTTTTGCCCCTTACTCTTCCAACAATCATAGTCTCAGAAGCTTCCATTGCTTTCTCAATGCTAATGTCTACGCTCAATAGGAATTTGGGTCTAACTTCTTTCTTCTTGATAGGTTTGGATTTTTTCCGCTTCTCTTCCACAGCTTTCTTGAAACCCTCCCCTTCTTCCACTGGATTGGAAATGGGAACATCCACCCCTATAGACTCATGTAAGGGCTCCCTAAGATCTTCAAGGGATCTGAGAGGTGCAACTTCCTGACGTAGGTCCGGCTGGGCACAAGGCCCTGATACAGCTTCGAGTCGAGGGGTACAATCCCAATTTTTTGAGGCCAAAGATCTAGGAGGTTTTTCAACTGCCTCATTTGAGGAAACTCTTGACTGATCACTGAGGGCTAAGACCCCCCTCCCCCACAGGAAAGGGCAACCCACCTCCATTCTACACGACATGAGTAAGACCCTCCACAGAAACTGGGTGGACAGCTTTCGAAAGGGCTTGACCAACCTCAGGAAAACACAACCCCTCTGATACCTCATGAGGAGGTCTACCCAGGTGAGGAAATCCCACAGGGGGTTCAACCCCTTGAAGATGAAAGCTCGACGAAAAATGAAAACCACTACAACCCACAATATCTTCTAGGCCACTTGTAGGAACAAAAGGAACATAGTTACCTTGAGGGGCCGACAGAGGCAGAGGCCGAGCTGGAGAGATCACCACTCTGAGACCCACTTCTGAGACCAGGGGGCGTCCACTGATCAGATCCGGTGGCCCAAGAACATGAAGCCCGCTCCAGGAGCTGACTAGGGTTTCACCTAGCAACCCAGATCCTTGCGAAAAACTCCCTAAGGCCGCCTCGATTGCAAGATTGTGTGAGACAACAGGGTTGGGGAAAAAGAGCTCAAGATTTTTCTCCGAGATTTCAAGTCCCCAGCAAGTAAGAAGGTTTTCAGGAGAGGGCTTTAGCTCCACCGAAACACTGTCGAAACCCATTGTAACCGCCGAAAAACCCTCTTATGGTGACACCAAGAAAGCGCGAAAGCCGCTTAGCCACAAAAACCCTAACTCCTAAACTCTGTTGAGAGTAACAAAAAACACATGAAGAATAGGATTCCATACTAAAAGCTGGAGGGTTAAACACCGTACGCCTGGTGACAGATCGAGAGCTTGGAGTGAGAAACAAGGAGGATCGTTGGTAGATTTTGCAGAAGCGACAGGAGAACTCCTGTCACATCCATCGCGACTTCCATCTCCTTTAAATAATTTACTTATAAATACATAAAAATAGATATTTATTTTACATAATCTAAATAGGAAAGAAAAATGTATCACCAAGTCTATTAGAAAATCAAACAAATGCCTCTTAATCACCATCTCATTATTTATCATTTAATTCTTAGCCATAGAATATTTAATAATTCAACTTTTATTTATAATTACCATTGAAAAGAAAAGTCAAAACAGTTCCATTATCCGTGAAGAAAAAATTAAAACCTCTCATGCATCCATTTAAGCCCATTTGTTTCTCTTATGGTCCATAAAATGATGTAATCAACATTTTATACATGCATAAGACCTTTTAGTTTACATAATGTTGCAAGAACTGGAATTTAAATATAGTAAACATGACTTTACCTCTCATGTCAAGAATTTAATCTTACATATCAATATATATTTTTTTCATTGTTAAAGTCCCCATAGAGTTATGACTACATGATTTATATTGATTTTGAACTAACCAAGAAGAAAAAACATGTGAACTAATTAATAAACTAATAGGTATCTAAATCAAGAATAAATCTTCAATGTTGTTTATAAATTCACTATTTTCTCATTTTCCTATTTGACAAGGATTGTTACATTGAATCCTTATTATCGTAGATATGGTACACAATTGGATATACCTAGTTTTAAGTGTAAAAATGTTTCCATTACAAACAAAATGTGTAAAAACGTTTGTGAATCTTACCAATTATATAAAATGGAAACAAGACAAATAAAAAAGAAATATAATTAGTGAAATAAATGAAACAAAAACATACAAAAATAATATAAATGATGAAATAACACAAGTACATATCACTTTGTTGTCATCACCCTGATTATCTTCCTAGCTTGGTATGATAACACCGTTGTTCTCAAAAATATATTTTGATCTAGGGTCGTGTCTTAATATGAACCACCAATCCCTATTCAACACATCTGGGTAAAAAAAACCTGGTTGCAGTGTTTTGGGAAAACATAAGACTCCCTAGCTTAATGCCACATTTTTCTAGAGTTGATAGATATCAAGCCACTATCATGATCTTCCTTTACATTATTCCAATCAAAGGTGTCCCACCACTTGCACCCAAAAAAAGCACATTAGAATGAAGAGAAGTCCACTTGAATTATCTCTTGTATCTTTCCAACATAACCTAATGTTCCATGCATTAGGTTTTGATCGTAGTGGCTAGCACAAATAGATTGGTCGAACTGGACTTCCACTCCATAGTCTTATGTCATGCATCCATCATTGACATCCTCTGTGTGAAAATGATGTCCATATGTTCACATAGATGAGAAAAAATGCACCTATAAAAAAGTAAAAAAATCACAGTGTCATGTGTCTAATAGCTCTACCATAATTAAAAATAATATATATATATATGTATCTATATATATATATATATATATACACACACACACACACACAACCCGTAGGGGTTTGGGCTTGTGGCCAGCGGACACTTGCTAAGGTGTTCATGCTGTTGTGCAGATCATGAGTTCGAGTCTCGGCTAGCCCGAGGGTCATTATGACGGGCATGGTGGTTCCTCCTAGGTTTATAAGGGTATCCAGTAGGATTCAACCCCATGTCACGTGAGTAAGATACTACTGTAGTTTCCGATTCTCCTAGTAAAATAATAATAATAATAATAATAATAATAATAATAATAATATATAATTCAAAGGTGTAGTATCAAGTTAAAAATGTACAAAAATAGATTATTACTGAGTTACTACACCCAATCCCTATGTTTAGCACATCCTCTTCAACACATGGGTAATGACCAGATGCACCGTATTTATCTATGATTTGATAAAAAACCAAACTGTTAGGGAATGTCATTGGAATATTATCTTTTAAATGATCATGATAAGGCACACTTCTACCATTCAACCATGTAATGTTCCAAAATTTTAGCCTCAAAGCTAAATGGAACATTAGAGTTAGCAGCAGCATTAGTCGGTGAATAAATGGGTAGAAAATCCCATAAGTCTCCTAAGGAGGATAAAAACACTTCAAGTGTGAAAGGTGACACTCTTTTTAGCTTAATAAAACACCTCCATGTGTGAACAAGGATACAATCAAGCTGCTTTGACTAAGTCAACAACGCAGTTTTAGAGGAGGAGGAATCCAAGGAGGAATAACACAGTTTTGGAGGGAGATGTATCTTTGGATAGAGATGACCTAATTGAGTGGGGCTAAGGGCAAGAAAAATCATGTTTTATATAAGGAAGAGGATGGCAGCATTATGGGGCATGTGTTATATTATTTTTCATGTCTGCTCAGAGTTTTTCTCTCTTGCTGTTCAGTAGAGTAGCAATGTTGTTTAACACCGGGTGTTCCCGAGCGGGAATCCCACCTCTTTCCTTTGAGGAGCCTCATTGGGAGATTTTGCATTCATCATTCCACATCAGGTTTTTAGTCCAAGCTTCGGCCAACTTCATTAGAGTAGTTTTTTCCAGAGATTGTGTAGTGTTGCTGGGTGCAGTAGTGGAAGGGATTGGAATCCCGATTCTTGAGCTAGTTTCTCATTGGAGGAAGGTTTCCTTCACTTGAGGGATCTGTTTGGAGAGATCCAGAGCATATTTCAGATCTATGGTATCAGACCACACATTTCCCATGCATTCCCAACGTTGTTCCAGCTAGGGAATGCGTTATTCTGGAGGCAGTGCTTAGTGCATGGTTTGGTGGCTCCGTTGCAGTGTTTCCTTGTGATTGAGAGGTTCATCCTTTCATGGGAGGAAGCGCTTGAGGGATCTACATCAGATTAGACATATTTATAGCCTTGTACACTCATGTGCTTAAGTGTTGTAGTGGTGATTCAGTAAATTACTGAATATCACATTTTTTATGCAGAGTGTTTGAAAAGAAACCCTTGCCGGGTTATCTTGTATTTTGTATAAAGGAGACTAGATCTCATTTTCTGAGCATATTGTCTAATATAATTGCAGATATATTTGTCTCTGTTATTTTTATGTGTAAACCCTTTCTTAGACTGCACATTCCCTTATGCAGCAACTCCGGTATTTTGTAGTCTTGGGGTTTTAGCACTTTTTGGCATTCCTAGGTGTGGGAGAACTATTTAACCCACCTCGTTTGCTTTGTTTCAGCTCTAATATTGGATTTAGGTTGTATATTTACTAATATATGGGATCCAAGAGTTAATTTTACTATTTTATTACATTTTTTGCTGGAAATGCATTTTTACTGCGTGATTCATGAGCTGTTCCAGATTGGGAATACTACAAACCATTTGAATTATTTCCTGCCACTATCCCATTTCCTCCTCTTCTTCTCAGAGAATTAAACCCATGGTTTTTTCGCTTCCATATTGTAAATAAATAATTTGTTGATGGCTTCAATTTCTAAATTCATTGATTAAATCAAGCCAACATATATAGTACGTATGAGATAAAAATATGCATTAATACAAAGTTCAATGTGAATAGTTTTTGTGTATAAATTTGACAAATGATAAGTCACTTACTCTTTATCATGCACCTCTTTCCATTCATTTCGAGAAGCTCCCCTTCTCTTTTGTCTTCATCCCTTTCATCATACCAAATTTCCACACTTGGTGTGTTGTCGATCTTCTTGATGTACTCACTGTCATAATAGAAAGAATCATATGATATATACCCCTCTGCCATAAAACCCTTGGGTTTTTCACTTTTTCAAATGAAACATTTTAATTTCTTCATGTACCTCTCTAAGAAGAACATCCAACGATAAGAAACCACCCCAACTAATTCAACTTCATCTACTAGGTGAATTAGAAAATGAACCTGCAAGTCCATGAAACTCGTTGGTAGTTACTTCTCAAACATACAAATAATCTCAGCTATCTCTTGATGCCACCGCTAGCCATATGAATATCATTTGATGCGATCCAATTTACAAATGCACATAATTTATATATGGCACGTCATAGGTATTGGGGAAGTCATGTTTGACAAACCCAGACACAAGAAGAGGATAATGACAGTGCATAATAAATAGTACATTATAAAATATCCCATTGCATAAAAATAAAAATAATAATAAAATCATGTCTTTGAAATATGTACTCTTAGAAGGTTCAAATGATCATGTGATTTCAACTCCAACAAGCAATCTTCCACAATGAAGCAACGACGTAATGTAGACCCATATAAAAAAGGCACCCTGAAACTCATTATAAATTCCGTCGCCAAAGAAAGACCATTTTTCTTTAAAATCCATGGGATATCACCTTCTTTGAAAGACCAAGAGGGACTAGCCTCTCCTCTATTTTCTTGTCTTGGCCAATTTTTATTTTTAGTTTTTGAAGAAATAAGATCTCTCCTAACAACCAATGTATCATTTTATTTTGATGATATGTGCCTATATAAAGACGATGGAACATTTTTAAATACATGCACGGGATCTAGTAAGTGGAAAATCTTAAGCTGCTCACAATATGGGAGCTCATAAAAGAAAATTTTCCTTTTCAACTATGAAGATCAGAACAATTACAATGAATTAAATTAACATGCGAAAAAATATTGTTACATATATAAACAAATCAATAAAAATGTAATTTACCAGAGAAAACTCCTAAGCCTGGATAATAATTTATGGTTTAAGCATAGATGCCATACAACGTAAAACTCCTTTCTGTTGCAATGGGTCTCGATACATCATACACATGTATCAGTTCCCATAATTCCTTCAATTCATCTACCAATGGTTGTAAGCAGGCATCCATATTCTTCACTTGTATTATACCAGGGACTATGACAACAAACATTAGATGTTCATTCTTCATGTACAACTGTGGGGGTATTTTTTCATTGATCAATAATACATGCCAAATCGAATAGTTGGTGTTTTGGAGGGAATATGGGTTGATGCCATCCATGGGTATGGTAAGTCATACACTTCGTAATTAATCCTTGAATTTTTCAAGCCATGTATCCTCTCTATGCTTCATGAATATTGAATTTGTTGGGATTCACATAACTCCTGACTCACTTCTATGTGAGGCATGTCATCCCCATTGATTTTTATAGCTTGGGAGGCACTCCAAGCCTAGGGTTCAGGGTTTGGAGGACAAATCAGAAGGAGGGAAACTTGTGGGCTTGGAATCCAAATATGGGGTTTTGAACCCATCTCTTTTTGGGCCAAAACTGTGATGATATTTTGACATGTGATGGAATAGGATGATAGTGATTGGTGAGATGATTCCAACACAATGAGAATCATCCAATTACGACTTGTCATAATAGAGAAATGAATTTTTGAAGTTGACTAATTAATTATTGGTTGTCAAGTCATGTAGGCTTGATGTAAATAACTCCAATAGAAGGGTCACTTCACTAATTCGTTGAAGCCCCTCTTTAGGCTATAAACATAGGGCGAGGACAAGTGTTAAAGCAATCCATTTGTGAGCAATACATCCTCCAAAAGAGATTTGAAATTGGAAGGCTAGCCATAGTAAGGAGAGGTCAAGGGACAACGTGATAGGAGGTCGAGGGACATCGTGGAGAGGCTTGTGGTTGAGGGTGAGTTGCTGTAGGTGACAACAAACCTGTTTTAGGATTTTTTGTGGGTTAAAGTAGATCCGTGAGTTTTTGTTCAAGGGCCAGTTTTCCTGGGCATGAGGCCGAGTATAAGAGTGACAAATTTGGGTTATTTAGAGGTTGTTTGGGTCAGTTTTGAGGAAGGCCAAGAGTTATAGTTGCTTTTGTGCTAGGATGCAGGCCATAACTTGTAGCTAGAGCTATTCCAAGACAACATTGAGGAGGACAACAATTTTTTGGGACAACGTGGCATAGGATGTGCCCTTCCTAAGTGGATCGTAACCCTAGAAAGGCTTACTTTTTGGCTACGTGGACGGTTGAGGGTTGCAATTTGTGCCATAACTAGAATTTTAGCTACAACAAGTGCAAAAATTGAAGGACAACAATATTTGGTGGAGGAGTGTTGGGTCAAGGGTTGACCAATGATTGTAGCGTGACATTTAAACTTGTTGATGCCATGTGGAGGACATTTTGTGTAGGTGAAGTGTCTTCCTAGGAGAATAATTGACAATGTATTATTGGGTACCATTGATATGGTGGAGGCCAATGTGTTCGATACCAAAAGTATCCCTATACAAGCTATCTTGAAGAGGCTAACAACAGCTAAAGGTTGGGTGAAGTTTGGTTCCAAAGTGCAACACTTTGATGGAAGAAAATTGCTGCTAGCCTGGAAGTTGGAGCTCAGGAATTAGGCCTACCCAGAGAGTAGATTGGATCAACCTATTATCACTAAGTCGGTATAGATGGGCTGCTCCACCATAAAACCTAGAGTAACTCTTTCAAACCAACTTCTGACTGAAAATTAGCCTTTTCAACCTGAGAAGGCTCTCTCAAAAGTAACTATGATTTGTTCAAATATGATCCAATAAAATGGATAACTTTGTAATATTGTCTTGAATTTGTTTTTTTGCAGGTGAAAAAAGTATAGGGTTTACTACCATTGGGCTTATGGAGTCAGTGTTAGGAAATTCAGTGACAATGGTTCTCCTTGTGGAAGCTGAGGCATGTAGATGTTTCAAAGAAAGGAAAACCCACTCACATATATACAATAGCTTAATGTTTAAATAAAGTCAGAGCATGATTTACATTAATTCTGAGTAATTAAACATCAATATACTGAAATTAAAATAATAAGAAACGTAGGATAAATGCTCATGAAACACCAAATGAATCTCAGGTGAAGAAGAAAAACACAATCACTGTATATTACCCGTCATAAAAAGTTTACAATAGCAGTAGTGTAGAATAACATTCTCCAACCCTGTGTTCTTTGAATTTCTCCCTAAAAGTAGGCTTTATTCACCTTACATTGGATCTTCCCACATGGCTACATCATCAAACTACTTGTGTTGACGCCTATCTTAAGAAGAAACTAGATATCTGGGAATGAAAAAGACACCTAATGACTTTATCACTTAGAGATCTATTAGGAATATTCCTCTCATTTATTACATCTACTAACTAAAAAGAAATGCTATTTAAATCAAATATGGTTATGTGCTTAAGTGACACTAACCATGATTAAGACCTTACTACCTCCACTAAACCAGGAAAATAGTCATCCTATTTCTATGGAAAATGGTGTCATGATATTTTCTCACTGTCTTTATGCTGAGCTGGTGAAAAAGAAAACTTTTTCGAAGACCAAAACTTTGCTGGAATGTTCCACTAATACTCTTTCAACTCTCGTCTTGGCTGGCTGACCTCTAATGAACCTTCAAAACACCAAATTGCTACTAAATGTCATTCGATGCAGAAATAGGGGAAAACAAGGCAATTTCGTAGCATGATTTTGTAGCGACTCCACTTCACCTATCTATGCCAATTGTTAGCCTTATTTTAAGATTTGGAGATGTTTGTTGGACAAGATAGGCTAAATACAAACTTTCTCCCTCTTTGATTTCAACCAAAACTGTGATTTTCAACAAAAAGTCATCTACAGGGATTTCGTAGTGAAATCTGGGCTTCAAGCCAAGGATTCGCTACGAAATTTCCTAATTGGAAGAAAACTCAAAATTTTCACTTTTCTTTAAAATTTTTACTTTTAGATCTGGAAATGCTAATTTTAGAGTGCTGGAAAAATATAAAAAAGGTATTAAGTCTATTCCTCATGCCTTGGGAACTTCATCTTTAGCAGTAGGAGGCTGAGTCTCTTCAAGTTCATTTATCACTATGATTTTAAGGCCTCTTTTCTTAAATTCTGATTGTATCATCTCCATTTGATCCTCTAACTCTTTGACCTGACTTTTGAGCTTATTAATTTTAGATAGTAACCATAAATTTCTGTTTCTGGTGTGCTCCATTACCCTTATCAAAGGAAGTGTCCTTTTCAGTAGCTTCTAGGTATTAGTTTAGCTGCTCATTTATTTTTTCTTTGAAATCTTCCATCAACTTTCTATCTACCTTGGCTTCCTGCAACTCTAATTGGGTCTCAATGACCTCTTCTCTAGTGTCTCTTAACTGCTCTTTTAGTACCTACACTTCAATTTTTTCCACCATATTTTCTTTACCTTTCTTTTGCACAACAACCTCCTTTGCTGCTGGAGAAAAATCGATAATATTTTTTGTGATAGGCTACTTTCCTCTGTCAGAATCTCCTATTTTATTATTTTCCATGACACCCTTTACAAGTTGTAGCATAGTGAGTGCCCTGGCTAAAATATGAAACCCGCATCTTCTCATGTAAAGTCAAGCATTTTAACAGTCATACCTTTATTTTTTTTCTTGTCACCTTCAATACCTTCAGCTCTGACCAATGGATTTTCCTCAATATCTATAGCTTGAAGGATATCTTCAAGGTTTCCCTTTCCACTTGTTTGACTTTTGATTATCCTTCTATGGCCTTGTTTGCTGATCTTTTGTTTGTTGCTTGTAGGTGAAGGCTGTGGAATTTCTGCCTCTTGTATAGGTTCTTTTTCAATATCCATTGGATCTATAATGGGCTCTATCTCTTCTTCATGGCCACCCTTTGTCTCAGTTGCAGATTTATCATTTTTATTTGATGGGGTAGCTTTTAAATTTGGGGTTTTCTTGGGTGTCACTGAATCAATCTCATAACCACTGAGGAAAAGAAAGTAGCCCAGTCTCTGTTTAATTTCTTCAACTCCTCCAGCACCAAGATTTTAATCAAACCATGGTGGAAAATTGATGTCTCACTGCTTTCTGCCCTGGCCTGAACCTTGTCATACATTTTCCCTAAGCTCCTAAACAAGAAAAATGGAAGATCAAGAGACTGCTTACCAGTGAAGTAAAATAAAAGATAGAAATGGTACAAGTAAACCATATGAAATCTTCCCTCACAAATAAAGTACTTTTGAATCAATTTTTTTTTTAGGAATAATTATCCTTCATGTAACTCTTTGGAATTCCAGATGCCATATTAGCTCCAATGTGTTTTGGTTTTACAAATTCATCACAGCTTTGCATCTTGAACTTAGTGGCTTTGAACCACTCTTCACCCTCTCTTGGTATCTCTGTGGCTTGAGAAATGGTCTTAGGTGGCACTGTAAAATTTAGAACCCCCACCTTTGAATCTGTGCCTATGAAATTTATTGCAAAATATTTTGATATATGAGCATGAAAACCTTGGAGTTTTTGACAGAATTTCAGGCATCCAATGTTGCTGAAGGCTTCCACAAAGTTGGGGCCTTCATTTAGTAGCTTGAGGTCCATGGTTTCATATCTCACAAAGGAGCCCCCTTTGTTTGTTTTCTTCTTTATGGCCATATTATTTTATAACCACATTGCCTTCTTGAACTATGACACCTGCAAAGAAAAAGACTGAGAAAAAAGCTTCTTGTGGTGGGAATAGACTCTTCAAAGATGATAATTAGTTGCTGCATGGAAAGATTGAAGGGAATATGATAGAGAGGTGCTTTGGGGATGAGTTTAAAAAATTAAAATCGAATGTGGAGAGAATGATGACAAATGGAAGGGGTGAAAGGTAATGATGGATGGTACTTACGATTTTGCATGCTTGGATGAGTGAGATAACCGACATGAACTCACCTTTATCCTAAACCATTAGAAAATTGACAACTCATCATCCTCTGTTTTGGTGCAGAAAAACATGATTCCACAACATATTCAGTTATAAAACTGGCAGATTTTCTACGGATTGGTCAGGTGATTCCGTAGAGAAATCTGCCTATTTGTAGTTATATTCGCTGTAGAACCATGAAAAAGAAGATAGGTGGCCACTACCTCAATTTGAAATAATTCATGTGAGCCTAAGGTGGAATTTGATAGATTTTACTGAGATGACATGTCTAATGGAGTATTATAGACTTAGGATAAGGACCATTTCATGAATTTCCCATCAATTTCATGAACCAAATTTATGAGACAAAATGAAACCTAGGTTAGTGACCTATCAATCTAAAATTGAAAATTTATGTGTGATAACACATCCCATGTACACTCTACAAAAGGAAATGTAGTAGTGTTAGGTGGAAGCCTTCCTGGATTCTCGATGTGTAGTGGCCTTGATGTATAAGGTACTACTAGTGAGCAATATGAAAGTGAAGGACCGACAAGACAATATATGACATTGAGTTTTTCATTGTATCTTGTATACCATAGACTGTTGTATTATTAAGATTTTGGTTTAATATAATGAAGATTGGTGATTGTACATTATTGTAAAATTTGTTTAAAAAATGTGTATAATTTTGCATGTGTGATTTACTGCTTATATTTCCGAAGTGAAAAGAAGTTTATGGTTGATATTCTTGGTTTGGTAGCATCAGTGATTTAAGACTCTAACCTAGACCCAAGGTCGTGGAAATTCAACATGGTATCAAAGCGTGTTTGAGCTACTTTGAAAGTCAGTGAATCAAAGTTGTGCGCAACGAAGTATAGTGGGAGAGGGAGTTGGTCACATTGTAAGTGAAGGGCTCACTACAATGTCAAAGTAGTAGGCATGTCTCCGATATGAGGGCAGGTTGGAAGGGTTGTCCAAATATACTCCTTGGAAGGAAAGGATAAAGTAGGTCTTGTAGGTCAACAAGATATGGGATTTTTCCAAGAAAGAGATCAAGAAGCCAGTCGAACCTAAGGAGCTGTATATATGAGAAGAATTGGATACGAAGGCAAGACTTGATCAGCCTTGATGGTGAGAAGGATTCCTTAATGCCTCATTTGTCCAGGAAGTGAAATGCACATGAGATGTGGATGGATATTCATAATTTATTCCAGAATAAGAACGAGAACCAGGTATTGGTATTACAGTATAAGTTGAAGTCAACCAAGATGATAAAGGGTGAAGGGAAAAATTCATATCTAAAGAGGTTCTCTCAGGTTCGAGATGAACTTACTGTCATCAGTGTCAAAGTTTCAGATGTAGAGATGGTAAGGATTTCCTTGAAAGGGTTCACCGAGGATTGGAAGCCCTTCATCAAAGGAATCGTTTCCAGGGAGAAATTTCTAAAATGGAATAGACTGTGGGGTGAATTCATTCAATAAGAGTTGTGATATGAGGATATTCATCCATCGAGGAAGGTATATGAGGACATGGAACTTGCATCATGAGTGAAGGGTAAGCTGAAGAAGGACTTGAGTAAATTCAAGTGTTTCAACTATGGTGAGATGGGTGATTTTTTGTCGAGATGTCGGATGAAGAGGGGATATGATGAAAAGAGGAGAGGAAAGCAAGTCCCTGGTGTTTCCACTTCAACTGAGATGGATGATCTCTCCAGGAGATTGGAAGAGGAGGAATTTTCTATGATTTCTCATTTCTCGCAGGGTACTATCAAGGAGGATGGATGGTATGTGGAAAGTGGTGCAATGAAGCATATGATAGGGTCACATGAGGTTTTTGAGACTCTAGCTAAATGGGACTCGAAGCTGCACATCGTGTTGGGCGACAAGAGTCAATTGTAAATTCAAGGATCAGAAGTTGTGCCATTCAGGAGATATATGACGTATGATGCAGGTCTACGATGTACTATTTATACAAGGAATCCTATATAGTGTGATGCTTGTCTCGATGATGGAGAGGAAGGGGTTTTAGGTCTCGTTCTAGGATGGGAAGGCAAGACTCAAGCCTAGAGGCTCTAAGTCTAATGGGATTGTACTCGGAGTTAGAGAGCATGGTCTCTACAGGTTGATGGGAAAGCCTGAGGATCATGGAAATAAGCAGGGGTAGGTAAAGGTACTAGAGAAGTAGGAGCAGGTGCAAGCTTCAGAGGATAAGGTTCAAGTTCCCAAAAATAAGGTGCAATTTCTAGAGAAGAAGATCCATATTCCAGAGACTCAGAGGGAGTCAAGTTCTAGAGGAATATTGTAGATTCAGAGGGAGAATTTGCATCCCAAGAGAGTGCATGGTTAGTGGGAAGCAAGGGTGCTTCCACATATGCCCATAAGGAAACATGGAGGGACTGGAAAGTGTTACAGGAGAAGAAGAAGCAGGATGCTTCTAGTGACAACCACACTTTTGAGAAGGAAATAATTCGTCGTATAGGGATTGCTCTGATTATGAGTGCCAGGAGTTGGGAAAATGTTGCGAGCAGTGATGATGATGATGAGTTACCTCCTCATCTTGGAGGTACATCCCTTGCTAAGAGGGAGCATTGATTTTTTTAGCTTGGGAGGTACTCCAAGCCCTAGGGTTCAGTGTTTGGATGAAAAAGCACCACAAGGGAAGCTTGTGGGCTTGGAACCCAAAAGTGGGGTTTTTCACCCATCGATGTTTGGGCCAAAAATGTGATGATATTTTGACATGTTATGGATGAGGATGATAGTTTTTAGCAAGACAATTCCAATGCAATGATAATCATTCGATTCCAAGTTGTTGTTAGAGAGAAATGAATTTTTGAAGTCTACTAATTAATTATTGGTTGTCAGTTCATATAGGCTTAATGAAAATAACTCCAATAGAATGGTTCTTCACTAATTTATTGAAGCCCCTTGTTATGCAGGTAAATCCTCTCTGCGGACAGAGACGATCCCTCTAGCCCTAGAGTGGGTCTAGAAACAAAGGGACATGCTAAAGTGTTGCTTCCTAATTATTGAATGAACAAGGTACATGGTAGATCGACCTACCTGGAATCCAACACTATCGTTGTTGCTATAGTAGTGGTGGCCTCTCACTTCTGCCTCGGCAAGTCACAATTCGTTCACCATTACGCTTGGATACCTGCACATAGAAAAAGAAAAAAGAACATCATACAAGCTAACAAAATTTCATTCATAACTATTAACCAGTCAAAGAGGGCTAAACATATTGCATTAAACAAGCATCATAACACAACAGTGGAACCAAACAATATTCATGTATATAAATGAATAGAAGGAAGAGTTACAACTAATGATTTGATGTCACAGTCTCCTCTAGCAGGGTTCAGGCGAAGCGCGTCTCAGATGCTCGTCAGGGAATTCGAGCGAGATGAAGGCATGGACTCAAACCCTCTCAGAAGTCACAGACTCAAGCTTCCTTAATGTAATTCCTTCTTATTCTATCTTCTCTAGTTATTCATCTATAGTATGTATAATTCTCCAAGTTCAGCTAGCTTTTTCTAAGAGAGATAAATTATTTTATAGAGGAAAAGGAGGAGGTTGGGATCCCTATAATGGTGGGAGGGAGGGCTATCCTTTAGGGATTTCCCACAAGAGGTGGAAACCATAAACCTAAAGGAGGTAGTCCATGGTTTATCACTTCAACCACTCCCAATGACTCATCCTTGAGGTGGTTGGAGTGGAATCTTCGCCTCTATTTTTTAAAAAATTTCCATAAACATCTTGGCGCGAGTGGCAAAATGGGACAGAGCACCAGCTGGCATGGGGCCGAGTGTTAATCTTCCTCTTCGGCACAAGGGCATAAGTGATTACCCACACCAAGGCAAAAACAAGGGTTTTTGAGTCTTTGCTTAGAGAATTGTCAACATAAAGAATGTTATTCTCATGTAAAGGGACACATTGATGGTTTTTGCAAGGCACGACACTGCTTATTGATCATAGAAATGACCCTCCAATGGGAGAGATGGGGATTTCAGGGATAGTGAAAAAATGCTGTGCAACAGATTCCCCTTAAAGCATGAGTCCGAGGGAGAGGGAGGGGAAAAATGATTTATGAGAATGCATTTGAACCAAACACTGCCGTCATAAAACCTACAATTACGAATACAACTGATATCTATGATACATGAACATGTGGTATGGGTGCAACCATCCATAATAGAGTACATATAAAAATGGAGATCCGAGGTATGGATGCATCCATCTAGCAGCAAGGATAAAAAAATAGACTTAGGTATGGTCGCAACCATCCAATCAAAAGAGTCACGCAATCAGTCATGATACTTCCACCAAAATTTGCAACCGGGATTTTATCATAAAAAATCCAGGGTCTTGCGCTCCATCTCGACCCGAACAAGTACAAATTCAAGCATGTGAATATATGAGCTGAAGTCGAACATGCAAGAAAATCACTTGATTACTAGTTAATGATGAAAGCTATTAATAGGCACGAGAGAAACCACCAATAATGACAATGGCTCTCAAGGTACAACTGGTACAATCTACAGAATGTGAACAGTGATCTGGCATCGAACATTCGCAGAATCACTTGATCGAAGGCCAACGATGTGGACCTTGTGTCGAATGCGAAAAACTTGGCATTAAGGCATGCAGGCTCTAAGGTACCAGAATAGAGTCTCTAGATCAGATTCTTGGATAATGAGTTGAAGTCAACAGGAAGTGACTTGATCGAAGGTGGGCCATAACATTTCCCACATCATCGATACGAGATAGAGGAACATGATAATAGTGAAACAAGACAAACAGAGAATCAAAGGGAGGTTGAAAACTACAGAGGCAAACTTCTTTTGAACATATCAGCAGCACGACACTGGATTTGGCAGTATTTGACATCAAAGGATCTAAGGTCATGATGACGTGGCAAAGAGCACATGAGAGTTCTAAAGAGATTACCCAAATCCATGGAGGAAAAAATGACGAAATGAGATGTCCCCAACCCGACACAAATGCAAACAAGTGCCATGTTCAAGAGTGACATACTGCCAACATAACTAAAAATTGGTTCCATTTTCCCCCACCATTTCTGGCGAGTACCCCAATTATTTTTTAAAACAAGCTTGAAGGGGATAGCATATGCTTGTGTTGTAAGTTTGTCCTTTGGACAAATCTGACCTAGTACATTTTACAAGCCCCAGGAAGGAGGAACTCAAGTAACATCATGGAAATGAAATTCGATGTCATCAGGGTTTAACGAGTTTGAAAAAGGGAGAACTCAACATCCTTTCATGTTTAGAGAGTTTGAAAAGAAGGAAAAAAATAAAACTCCATCATGGCCCTTTTCATAAATAGTCTCTTAGATCCGAAAAGGTAGAAAACAATATCTGAAAGAATCTCTTAGTCGCGATAGGCTAAGGTATTCCTTTTTCGTAAATAATCTATCCCAGCCTGAAAAAGGGGTAAACGTATACTGAGTAGATATCGCTTTGCAGGCATTTAACGAGTTCGAAATGACAAGAGTCTCGACAATCTTTTCAATTTTGGAGAGTTAGAAAAGAGCTGAAAGTTGACTCCAGTAGTGACTTTTTCGTGTTTTTACTGAGTCTGGAAAAGTATAAAATGTAACTCATTACTCCATCACTATGTCCTGAAAATCTATTTCTACACAAGAGATACGTGTAAAACCCATTTTTCGAAAAAAATAAATGTATTAAAACCTAATTAGGGTTGCAAAAATAATTACTTTTCACTTTTTACCTCTTGTGGAGTGAATAGTTACCCATTTTACTGTGTGATTTTGTGGCGATGATGGTAGACAATCCAGTAGACCAATCTCAAATCCGTCAGTTCCAGGTAAGAGCCGAGATCTTTCTCTTCACTTTGAGTCATTTATTACTACCTTCAACTCCCAATTTTTAATCTTTGGGGAGAAAATATGAAAATTAGGGCACAGCAGTTGGCGCGGGTTTCAGGTAAAAATCCGCAAAATGGTGATAGAATGGAAAGAACGGGAACACAATGAAGAAGATGAGCTTGCCATGGAAAATGAGAGATGCGTGGAAGCCCTCAGGGACTGTGGACTGAAGAAGTTCTTCTTAAAACCGTGTCTTCGTGCTCAACTAGATATGTTACAATATTTGATCAGCATATGGGATGAGGACCAAGAAAAGTTCATCCTTCGAGATCAGGAACTTGAGATTAATGTTTTTGACGTCTACTTTATCATAGGATTGTCATGGAGGGGTGAAACACCAATCCTAACCGGTACCAAACCTTGGATGGAGAGTATGTCCATGGTGATGGACAGAGTATGTCAAGGGGCATGGAAGGGAACATGGAGTGGGAAAGTTGATATCCAAACTATCCCAGACCTAGCACTAAAATTAGTGCTACATACCATCACACGAGCTACGTGATCGCAAGCACCGCACGAAGCAACAAAAATAGAGCCGATTCTTGTTGTAGACTGTTTGACACCGATCATATACAACTGGGCAGAGGCCATGAAAATAAACATGAAACGCCAGCTAAAAAAATGCAAGAAATGAAAATTGAAGCAATTTGGTTATGGGTCCATCTTGGTATCATTCTTCCTCAAACGACTACCAATTTTTCAGTGTCACGAGGTCATAATCCTGACACCACCAGCGAGAGAACCACGGATGGCTTGATGGGCGGCTCTAATGCCAAGGGCAGGGGGTGGTCAACAAATTTCCTGTAGACTGGAGTTCTTTGGTTGGCTCCACCGATATTTGATCGTCGTGGAGGACTGGACCTACTCTGGTATAGATTTTACTGGTGATCCAGACCTCCCACTCCCGGAGGGAGAGGATTGGGATGAAGATTTGGGTAAGACTCATTTTTAATTTTCATGAGTATTATGAATTTTTTTCCTATGTATGTTCTGACATTAAATCCATGTATTTGTAGATGTCAGCCCAGAGAGACCCGCAGGCATGTCTCTGATAGCGAGGCAAATTCCTTGTGATTTCGACCCTAATGGTGAGGGAAGCGAGGAAGAGGAGCTCATGCGCAACCTAGAGGGGATCACACATGAAGTCTCGGATTATGCACGATTCGACGATTTTCCTCGTGCCTACCAGAGACATACCATCAGGGTGCCAAGTCGTATTCACTGCTTGCTGAGGCAACTTGTATGAGCAGTGACATGCTATCATGAGCATCATGCCGATTAGACACCAAGGCTTTATACTTGCATTTTTTGAGATATATGGGGTCTTAGGATGTAACAAAAACACACATATATTTTTTTTTGAATGTATGATGCACATTGATGTATATATACAATTATTTTCCTATATGGATCTTTTTCATATGATGATGATTTTACAAATTACACAAATGTCTATCTAATACAATGTTAGCCACTGTATCAGTTAATGCATTCATTCGTCTAGGAATATGTTGATATGTGATAAAATAAAAATGTCTTTCCAACTAACGAATATGTAAATACAATCTCAAAATGTATGGGTTTCTATCTGGATAATGACTATTGAGTTGTAGAACAACGAGCTATGAATCTAGGTTTACAAGAAACATGCGTATGTTGGGATTGATTGCCTCAGTTAATAGTTCAAGGAAAGCACTATATTCAATGACATTGTTTGTAGTTCGTCCTAGACAAATAACTTGTAGTTCCATCAATTCACCAACAGGATCATAGATTACCCAAGCTGCCAAAGACAAGTTCCTGGTAATGTGGGAAGCACCATCCACGAAACTGACATAAGGGGTAATAGACATCTGCACAAAATAAGCAAGACCCAAATAAGAAGGAAAATGCTCACAAAGCACATCAAATCAAAACATGTACAGAAATGAAAAAAACACCTATGTACATAGATCATGCATGAATGACTCACGCACAATACTTTTTGAGATACAACCCATTTATGGGTTGTTCTAACAAATGACCTTCGTAATTAATGAGTTCATAGGCCCCATTCTCCAATACACGTTTAACAATGTAAGGCCCATGCCACATGGGTTGAAATTTACCTGCCCCCAGCTTATCATGAGCTTGGTCGTACAAGAGGACGAGATCTCCTTCAACGAAAGAACGAGGGGAAATTGATTGGTCAAAATGAGCTTTGACCCACTTTTTCTATGCTTCAATAACTAGAGTAGCAAAGTGGTGGGTTTCATATAACCATTCGAGATAAAGGAGACACTCTTCTTCAGGTGAAGTGTTTGGCAGTAATTCAACAACCAACTTGATCGAAGGTATTTCACATTCAATCAGAAGAGTAGCTTCTAGACCATAAACCAACTGAAAAGGGGTGAAGCCGGTTGCACTGTTAACTGAGGTTTGGTACGCCCAAAGAACTGAAAATAACATGAGATGCCAATTGGATTTATGGATCCCAATCATATGTTGAAGCATGGTAACAATAAATTTTTTCACGGCTTCAACCTGGCCATTGGCCTAAGGATAGTACGATGTTAAGTTGCCGTGACGTAGACCCAACTTAGAAGTCAACTTGGCCACCATGTAATACCGAAAATGGGAACCATGATTGGTGACGATGGCTTGAGGGACACCAAACCTAGCAATGATATGATTGAATATGAATTGAGTAGCTGTCTTACCGTCACCGGCAAGTGTAGGCATTGCTTCAGCCCATTTGATGAAGTAGTCCACGGCTATGATAATATAAGCATGCCCCCCTGCCGAGTGAGGGTTACACGTCATAAAATCGATGCCCCAATTTGGAAAGGGACCAAAAGTAATGATGGGATGAATAGGTACAGGTGGCACAGGCATCTTGCATTGATAAACCTGGTAATCATGATGTTTACGAACCACGACAATGCAGTCTTTGAAGATAGAAGGCAAAAAATAACCAGCATGAAGAATCTTTTGTGCAGTGGTATAACCAGACATGTGACCGCCACAGGCACCACTATGAAAATTATTGAGGACTTTCTCAGCTTCCTCGAGGGTCAAACATCGACAAAGAATGGAATCCACTCCGACACGATAGAGAGTATCTCTAACTATATGATAAGGTTGCGATTGATGACAGATGCGTCGGTAGGCATCCTTCATCAACTTAGATCTGAAAGTAGAAGTATGAAGATAAATGATGATATCACCGTACCATGGATCGAGGGTGCTAATTAAGAAAAGCGTGTCGTCTGGAATGTATTCCTCAGAATGAGACAGAAGAGAGTCTGAAGGGAGGGAAAAAATCAAATCAGCAAAGACTAATGACTTCTTCGAGTTGGCAGCAGTAAATTCCAAATCGAACTCTTGGAGGATGATGATCCACTTTGAGTAATTTCTCCCCAGTAATTGTCAAGACAATATATAGGTCATGGGGTTGCAATCAAAAATCACAGTCGCTATATGCAAAAGAATATAATGACGAAAACGCTGAACGACTTGAACCGCAACTAATGCTAACTTCTCGATGTGTGCATAGCACGTCTCAGGGTCGAGAAGGTTACGAGACAAGTAATAAATAACATGCTTATTGCCATCATCATCGTCTTGTACCAGAACCATGGCAATCGTACTGAAGGCGGTGGCTAAATAAAGGGAAAAATCACAATGATAGTTAGGAGGATGCAACAGAGGAGCGTTGACAAGCAACGCCTTTAGGGCCTCAAAATAGTTTTGAGCAATCTCATCCCAATAGAATGGGACACCCTACTTTAATAATCATATGTATCCTCTAGCCACTTCTGCATAGTTAGGTATAAAACAACGTAGAAAATTAGCCTTACCTTGCAAACTCTACAACTGATGTAATGAGTAGGAGGAGGGGAGATTGATAATAGCCTCAATCTTGAGTGGATCGAGGAAAATTCCATATTTGGATACGATAAACCCTAAGAGTCTACTGGAATCAATGCAGAAGACGCACTTGTGCGGATTAAGCTGAATATTGTAACGTCGACAACGAAGAAAAATATGACGAAGATGGTCAGGATGGTCCATGCGCTTAGCTGAATGAGCGGGAAGGTCATCCAGATAAGCCTGAACGATGTGTCGAATATCGTGAAAAGCATACGACATCGCTCGCTGAAACGTAGCCCCAGAATTCTTTAAGCCAAAAGGGAGCTTCTTATATGTAAAAGTACCCCAAGGACAAATAAAGGCAGTCTGATGTTGATCAGTCGGAAGAATGTTAATCTGATTGTAACCAGAAAAACTGTCCATTAAGGAAAAGATCTCACTCCCAGCAGAGTCATCAATGATTCGATCGATAAAGGGAGTGGGATAATTATCCTTAAGAAAAGCTCGATTAATATCACGATAATCAACACATGCACGAATAGTTACCTGCTTCTTATCTATAGGAACAATCTTAGAGACTCATTCTGTCAAAGGATTCAGATAAATAAAACCGGCTCTAAGAATTTGTTCAACTTCAACCTTAATGGCGGCAGCTTTTCTAGGGTGCACCGGACGAAGACGCTGATGAACAAGTTTTGAACATGGATAAATAGGAATTTCATGCACCACTATACTAGGATCAATGCCGGGCATTTCTTCATAGGACCATGCAAAGACATCATGAAACTCATGAAAAAGGCTAGTATAAACTTGGAATTCATCAGAAGAACAAGTAACCCCAACATGAATGTTCTCGATAATTCCCGGTTTAACGGAAATTTCAATAGGCATTGTCTGTGTAATGTTACTCAAGTTACCTTCTGTAAAGACGTCATGTGTCAAAATAGGCAATTGAAGTGGAGGAGAAGGAACCTGAGATACAAAACGCTCAAGACAAGTAGACATGGCCTCGAAGCTAGGCATAAATGAGGAATGATGATGACCATCATTCCACGACAGACCCTCAAGCGACATGGTTTCCACGATGGCTTCATCGGAGGGAGACATTTCTTTCAAAGGATCAGGCAAATATAAATCACCAAGCCAAGGGGATTGAGAGTAAATTATAAGAGATATGCTCAAAGGAGCACAATCAGAGGACAGACATTCCGAAGCAGCAATGAGTTCACAATAATCAATCTCAATCAGACTCAAAGGCATCAAATCTCTTAAGGAATCAATCTGTTTGGGAGAAGGAATAATCCATGGGTCATCAGACTGAGAGATCATATGAATCTAAATAGTATTTGGTGGAGGAAGAGGAAAAATACCCATGAGGGCACGATCTTTAAAAAGACCCGGCCCTATGCTCTCGTAGGGAGTAGGAATTTGATCCACGTATGGAACATTTTTCTTGGAAGAAGAGGTGAAGAAAGGCAATTGATCAACAGTAATAATATTTCCTTGATGTAGAAATTTCAAAACAAGAAAGAGAGTGGACGAAACACATAACATGGCGTGAGTCCAACTACGACAGAGGAGAAGATTATAATTGAGCTTAGCATCAACGACTTCGACCTCAACATTGATTGTCTTCCCTTTCAAAGTAATAGGTAAACTAGCGAGAACACCTAAAGGTTTTGATTCTCTTCCATCAAATTCTTCTAGGGCATTTGGTGATGAATTCAGGGCTGGAGAAACAATAGCTTTCCAACACAAAGATGACATGACACAGGTTGATGCACCTTCGTCCATAACTGCTCGATGGATGTCGAGACCATTAATAACAACTTGAATAATGAGTTCAATCTAATGCAGAAGTCGTGGAACGAAATTCTCTATATAGAAAGCAAGAAGGCTAGTATTGGTAGGATCAATCCCACCAATCGTAGATAACAAAGCTCTTCGTTGCAACAAATAGCTCTGAAGTACTTCTAACGTGGAAATTGCAGACGATGCCTGAGCCAAATCCTCAAAAATATTGTAATGGTGAGCAACACGAGCATTGGGATTATAAGAAGACTTACGGAGGACACCTTTGGAAGGTGGTCGCACAACGAATTCAACATTGGGCCTTTCAATTTCAAGAGGACCAGTAACAGGTGGAGGAGGGGGACCACTAGCGATATCCTTCCCCATGGCTTGAAAAGATCTAGTATAATCTTTCGACTGAGTAGCAATAGAAACAATGGTAGAACCCTTCATCATGAACACCTAAGAGCCAAATGGGGCAGAGGACTGAGGTTTCTCTACCATTTGAGTTTGCTGAGATGCGAAAGGTTCTTTAAGAACAACCAGAGTTCCCTGGGTGCCTTTGAGCAATCGGCTCACTTCAGACTATTGAGGACTGTCCTTGGTGAAGTGCTCTTCATCACAAATCAAACAAGGGTACTTAGGCTTGCATTGAGAACCATCGACAGCACAAGGTTTTTGAGAATCCTATTTCGGGGTATCGGCTTTGGCCTTACCTTTACCCTTCTTCTTACCTTTAGAAGTATTATTCGTAGGATTTTCCTGAACGGAATTAACCTCTGCAGGTTTACCAGAATTTGAAGTAGACTGAGAAGCAACATTATTGGAAGAAGCGGACTTCAGCTTCCCAGTGTTTGAAGAAGATGAAGAATTCAAAGAAGTCTGAGACACATAACCAATAATACCATCGACGGATGGAGTCACTGGTGGTTTAGAAGTTCCAGGTTAGGGAGCATCAGGAAAGATATCATATAATGCGATGGACTAAGAGTACACAAGATCAAGGTACTGGGTGTTGGGCCAGAATTGTAATCTACAGATAAATTACACTTCCCTAGATAGGTGCTAGTCTAGAACAACAGGCGAAAGACTATACTACCATTTCTCCTAACTCAGAATAGATACACAAAGAGGATTGGAGGCTTACTTGTTCAGTCACTTCCAAATGGCTCCTTCTATCGCTTCTGTTGCAGCTTCAAGTTCAAGTGGTTTGTGAGTTGAATGCTTCCTACAAGAAAGAACACTGAAACAGAAGAAGATTTAATAATATATATATCTATTCAGTTTAGTTAGCTAAATCAGTAAAGCGTAAACTACATTCATCAACCAATATCTTACAATATGGAAAATCAAAGTTAACATAGATGCATGTAGGGAAAAATAAGAAGTACTCTTTATTGATGATAGAAGGAGAGGTAGGCATTCCCATGTTCAACACATAAAAAAATCAAATAACATGTACATAATTCAGAAAGTCGTCTACATTGGAATGTTGCCCAAATGCAGACATGCCTATAGATATAGGCCCATGTTTGGATGGAAATCTGTATGTAAGGTCACCATACAGATGATGTGTACAATAATCCTGAAATTGCAGCTTGGATGGATGAAACTAGATCCGGGGTCTTCTTATCTCGTTCACTCGATCATTCGGGTACAATTCTAGCCATGCGAATATATGATTTGTTGTCAAACATGGAAAGACATTGTTTGATTACCAACCAATCATGTGAGCTCTTAACAAACGAGAGAGAACCACCATTAATGTCAATGGCCCTCAAGGTACTGCAGTACATTTCGTAAGGCATGAATAGATGATTTGATGTCAAACGCCAAACAAAATATTTTGGTCAAAGGTCTGGAAGTGAGGATCTTGTCGATGTTGTAACAAGGCTCATGGTACTGGAATTTGATGTTTCTAAGTGAAATTCCTAGATATTTATTTGTTGTCGACATGAAGTCACCTTATTGCAAAACAGGAGTTACTAATTTCAGAGACAAGGGTATGACTTGATATAGCAATTTTCAGGGATGACGGTCATGAAAATGAAGGTTTACGAGTATTACAAATGGATGAGTTTTTAATCACTGGATGACTTCTCTTGAACATATTGGCAACACTGTGATGTGTTGGCAGCATTGACCCAAAACTGAAGTAAAGGTATGATGAACCATAGGTATGAATGAACCGTCAAGATGATTACCCAACCCAAACAGTCATGGACATAGAGTGAAAGACGTGTCATGTTCAAGAGTGACTTGCTACCAAAAAGAAACTTTACTTACTTTTCCCAAATTTTCCCCGATCATTTGTCAACCAGTACCTATTTATTTTTTGACAAGCTTGAGGAGGATAACATTTTCTTGATGTATAATTCAACCCTTTGGGTGAATAAGTATTGCTATTTAATAATTTAACGAGTATAGAGATGAATGAAACTCAATTCTTGCCATGATTGACAAGTCTGTCGCTATTTTATTTTTTAACGAGCTTAACGACAGTGATAGCCTGGTCCTTTTTTATATTTAGAGAGTCTGAAAAAGAGGACGAAAGAGAACTCCATAAGTACTTTTTCATAAATTTGTCTCTCAGACCTGAAAAAGTGTAAAATAATATCTGAGAGAACCTCTTTGGTCATGTTTAACCAAGGTATTCCTTTATCGTAAATAATCCATCTTAGTCTGGAAAAGGGTTAAACTTATACTGAGTAGATATCAATTCATTTGCTTTAACGAGCTCAAAATGACAAGTGCTTGGCAATATTTTCATATTATCGAAGTCTGAAAAGAGCTGAAAGAAGACTCTAGGGGTTCCTTTTTCGCTGTTATCGAAGCTCGAAAAAGAGATAAAAGTGCACTTAAAATCCTTTTTCGTTTTTAACAAAGCTCGAAAAATAAGGAGAAAAAGTATGCTTTGTGGTCAAGTCATTCTTTGAATAATTCTGCATGACTAATCTATTCATTAGTTGTATTTCCTGTTCAGAACAACATCAAATGGATTAAAAATACCCGTTTCATGATAAAAAACATAATAAAACTATAGTCATAGCAATAAATTTAACTTGCAAATAATTAAATGACTATAAAAAGCAGTTTCACTATTCATTTTTACCATTCCATAGTTACCATTTGCATTTTGGAGCTCTGAACCTGATTTTTCCCCTGAACTTCAGTCGTTGATTGCGGTCGTTTCTATGGACAGATTTCATCACCGTTTGATCCAGGTTAGTGTCATGAACCTCCTCTTCCTTTTAGTATTCATTTCATTTCCATTCCTTGCAGTTTTTTAGGTTTTGAGGCCCCTAGGGTAAATTCTTCCCAAAATGAGGGAAATGCACCCCTGAATGTCAAAACCTGTGTTGCATAGCAGGTACAGTGAAGGGTACCTTCATGTGCAATGCATTGTCTCAACCTAGGGAGTGCGTTGGGCACAGTTGAAGTTTTTGATTTTCTTGCTGTGTCCAAAATTTGCCTAGTTTTTTGCAATGAATGGTATCTAATGGATCTTATGGTTGATTTTCAAGTTTCCATTGGATTATAATGACGATTACATGGAGAGAAAGAGAACATGAAGAGCAAGATATGATTTCCTTGAATGATCTGAGTACTGTAAGAGCCTTAAGAGATTGCGAGCTACTTAAGTACTTCAAATTGTCGGGAATGAGGCAACAAGTAGAACTCTTGGAGTTCTTAGTTCGAGCATGGGATCCAGTGATAGAGGCATTTCACATAAAAAATCAAGTGTTATCCATAACAGTTGAGGATGTGTATTTTCTCACAGGTTTGTCGAGGAGAGGTTTGCCCATTTCTCTCACAGGGTTTACCATTGGAGGAGAGATAGTGAGGGACTATGTTATACAATATTGCTATCTAGGGTCAGAAATTAGTAAAGATGGAAAAATAAACATCTGGGATGTCAGGGATTTTCCTTTGAGAACAATCCTTTTCATGATCGCTAAACTTGCTGGCACTGTTACACTACATGTAGCGAACCGGTCGTATATGCAGTATGTGCTAGAGTGCTTAAAGCCAACAATCTTCAACTGGTCTGAAGATGTTCTATCTTAGATAAAGGAACAACTGAATAAATCAAAGGGAGGAAGGAAGAAAATTTCCAGTTATGGTTCCATCCTTATCTCCTTTGCTTTGGAATGGATTCCACTGATGCAGCCACAACATGTAACATTGGATATATCTAGTCCTAGAGATCCTCAAATGCAGAGATGGGTATAACTCATGGGTCAGCATGTAGGCCAATCAACCGTTGTGTTATTGACCACATTATTCACCTATTTCCGGCGACAGATCGTTGCCATCAATGAGTATGCATACAAAGGAATCGACTTCTGAGGAGATCCAGATCTAGTATTACCAGAAGGAACTCAGTGGGGTGCAATGGGTAAGAATGATTGGACCATGTTTTTTGATTTTTATAAGGTTTATACAATGTTTTTTTGTTTTTATTTCTTTCCAAGACTAAACTAAATGTTTAATGTAATGCAGATATTTGTCGCGTTCAACCAGTAGAGGAACCAGAGCGTGAGGTAGATGCGCCAGTAGAGAGCGCTGTCAGGAGAGCAGTCCTTCAGGACGTTGACATGGCTAAGACTCTAGCTGAACTTCAACAAAACATAGAGGGATTAACCTTCCGGATTCTGGATTTCCGGCTCGAAGAGTTACCCATGAGACTGTAGTGACACACTATTGGGGTTCCTAACCATTGGATGCGGTTGCTCCGTAGGATTGCTAGATCTATAGCATGTTACCATGAGCACCACTAGTTTACTTGTGATATTTTGCATACATTTTGAGGTTAGATGACCTATGTGTCTTGGGCACAAATTTTTTAAAAAACCTATAACTATATATCTATGTGTTTTCAGAGTTTTTCCTGTGTTTAATGCATAATCCAATTCAATGATGTGAATGTTTTCTTTATCTATGTCACACATTTCTGTCTAAAACTTGATTAGATAATGAATCAGTTAAAGTGTTCAGATTTATGGAAATGTGTTGATATTGAATGAAATCAAAATGTCTCTCCAAAAGTGGAACTCTTAGTAACAATCTAAGAAGTGTTGGATTTCTAACAGTATAAATACTAGTAAGTTGTAGTACCACAAGTTGTGAGTCTAATCTTATGATTATGTGGTTAATACCAAATGAAATGGCATCAAAGAGAATTTCGATCAATGCGCTATACTCAGTGATATTATTCATCGATCTACCGATACAAATCCCTTGAAAACTCACTAACTCGCCATTGGAGCGAAAATGGCCCACGATGTAGAAAATAGATTCTGCGTACTACGACTAGCACCATCAGCATATCCAACAAATGGTTCCGAAGAGCGATCATCTACAATGAAATGTAAAGTGGATTACTAATGTCAAGAAAACTCTAAAAAATAAATTAAGATAGTGAATGCAAATCAACAACATATAAACAATATAATACAAAAAATTACTATGTTCATGATTAAGCATAGTAACGTTTCAAATACAACCCATTTCTAGGCTGTGCCAATGGATTCCCATCATAATCAACTAAATCACAGGCACCCTTAGAAAGAAGTCTTTTGACAATATAGGGGCCATGATATAATGGTTCGAATTTCCCTCTAACTATTACATCAACTTCTTGATCATAAAGAAGGACCAATTCGCCCTCTGAGAAGATGCGAGGCTGGACATTTTTGTCATATTGCGCCTTTATATGTCTCTTATGCACTTCATTGGCCAATTTGGCTTCACGACGTGTTTCATATAGATGGATGAGGTTAAGGAGACGCGCTTCTTCTTCTGAGGTGTCAGGTAACAAGTCTATCGCGAGTTTTAACGATGATATTTCACATTGGATTGGTAAGATATCTTCCATACCATACACCAATTGAGAAGGGGTAAGTCCGATTTCGTTTCTCACTGAGGTTCGATACGCCCACAAGGCAGAGTGCAGGATCAAGTGCCATTTCCTTTTACGGACTCCTATCATTCGTTGAAGCATTCATTTAAGAATTTTGTTAATAGCCTCAACTTGTCCATTTGATTGTGGATAATAAGGAGTAGAATTATCATGTGACAATCCTAACTTGGTAGTCAATTCAGACATCATATGGTTGCGAAAATTCTTCCCATGATCCATAACTATAGCCTGTGGGACCCCAAACCGTGTAATAACATGGTTGAAGAAAACAATGTAACTATTTGTCTTGTGTTGTTGAATGTAGGCATTGCTTTGGCCTATTTGGTAAAATAGTTGACTGCGACAATAATATAACCATGCCCCCCGGACAAAGAAGGGTTACAGGTCATGAAGTAAATACCCAATTTCGTAAATGGTCTAGTAGATACAACAAGATGCATTGGCACTGACGATTTGTGGATTTTACGGTAAAAAATCTGGCATACATGACAACTTCTGACTGTGAGGATACAATCTCAAAAAATAGTAGGCCAAAAGTAACCAGTGAGGAGTATCTTATGCGCGGTAGCATATCCAGATAAATTTCCACCATAAGCCCCAACATGACAATCATTTAAGACTTTTTCAACCTCCTCATGAGTGAGGCACCTCCTTAAAATGGTATCGACACCACGAAGATAAAGTGTATCACCGACGATCAGATAATCTTTGGATTGGTATCGAATACGTCACTGATCATAGCGAGAGGTATTAGATCGAAAATTTTGGGTTTGGAGATAAATGATGAAATATCCATACCAGGGATTAGATGATCTGATCAGAAATAGAGACTCGTCTGGAAGAGATGGTTTCGACGTAGTTGCAGTACTATCAGAGGGAAGGTCACAGAGAAGCTCATCCAGAACTAAAGACTTCTTTGACTTGGATTTGATGAATTCCAAATCAAATTCCTACAAAATGACAATCCATTTTGAATATTTTGCCCCAAGAAATTGACGTGATAAGATGTAAGTCACGGGGTTGCAATCCGAAACTATTGTTGTTTTTTGGAGCAGGATATAATGGCGAAATATTTGGATAGCTTGAACAGCGACCAAGGCAAGCTTTTCTACGTATGAGTACTTAACTTCCGTATCATTGAGATTACGACTCAAATAATTTTCTACTTGGACCAAAACCATAGCAATGGTCATTTCAGCCGCAAAGATATATAGGAAGTAATCATTTTGATAATTAAGAGGGTACTTTAATGATGATCAGACAAGATGGTCCTTGACAACATCAAAAGAAGCTTGTGCAACTTGGTCCCAATGGAAGGGAACCCCCTTTTTCAATAATCGAGTAAATCCTTTAGCCATTTCAGCGTAGTTTGGAATGAACCTTCTCAGGAAGTTTTCCTTTCCTTGAAGTTTTTGTATCTGAAGTAAGTTTGATGGTGCAGGAAAATCAAGAATGGCCTGTACCTTCAGTGGGTCTATTCTAATTCCTTCTTTTGAGACTACGAATCCGAGAAATCAACCAGACCCAACACAAAACACACATTTTTGCAGATTGAGGCGTATCTTGTAGTGTCGGCAACATAAGAAAATGGCTCTCAAATGCATCGGGTGATCAGTTTGATTTCATGAATGTGCTGGTAAATCATCTAGATATGGTTGAACAATGTGCTTGATGTCATTGAAAGAATAATCCATTGCTCTCTGAAAAGTTTCCCCAACGTTCTTTAAACCGAATGGAAATTTCCTATATGTTAATGTGCCCCAGGGACAGATGAATGTTGTCTTATGTGGGTAATTTGGGAAGATATTGATTTGATTGTAGCCGGAAAATCCATCCATGAACGAAAAAATTTCACATCCAGCACAATCGTCAATAATATGGTCGATAAAGGGAGTAGGATAGTTGTCTTTTGGAAAATCCTGATTGACATCCCGATAATCCACGCACACTCTAATGGTTCTTTGTTTTTTCATAACAGGAACAATATTGGAAACCCACTAAGTTAGCGGAACAGGGTAAATGAAACCAGCACGCAAAAATTTTTCAACTTCTACTTTGATGGCAGCGGATTTCTTCGGATGAACAGGACGAAGCTGTTGACACACCGATTTGACATCAGGATACATGTTAATAGTGTGTTCAACTATACTAGTATCTATGCCTGGAATTTCCTCGTAAGACCAAGCGAATACGTCACGAAATTCATGAAAAAGAGAGCAATATGAATGAAGTTCTGATGGAGAACAAGATACACTGACATGAATATTTTCTACAATTCCAGGTTTGGTCAAATATCGATAGAAATCATTTCTTTGATATTAGATAAATTTCGCTCAGAGTTAATTGCATTAATCGGTAAAGAATTCGAAAAGAAAGTTTCGATGGATGGGTGATATAGTTCACTTAGATTGTTTTCTTCATAATTTGGAAGATGGGAACGATGATGATAATCTTCCCATGGTTCTCCTTTTGCCATCATAGCTTCCAAAATATTTTCATCTGTAAAAAATTTGAGGAAAATGGATCAGATGGAGTACCAAAATATAATGAACGATCAACCCAAACACTTGGCAATGCTGATTTCGGATTTTCCACCCAAGCCAAATAGATTGATTTCTATTGTAGCTCAATAGGGCTGGGAAGTAAAACATCATCCAATGTAGAAATATCAGAATCACCCGTACTCTTCCTTAAGCCAGATAGAGTGGAAGAGATCATGTAGCAGGTCTCCATGCTTGCAATTTATGCCGATGTCGCAGGTGGCGGTAATGCAAAGGTTCCCATAAGAGTGGAATCCTTTAAGAGTCCTACACCAATGTTCTGAATTTATAGTTGGGATAAGTGAACAAATAGAACGCTTCCAGTTACCTGTGAAGCAGAGGCAAAAAAGGATAATTGATTTATGACTGTGATTGTACCTTTATGTGGAAAGGAAATCATTCTAAAGTATGTAGAAACAATAGCAGTCATTGCATATACCCATGGTCTTCCAAGTAAAATATTATAGTCAAGGGGTCCGTCAACAACCTCAACATCAATACTTACTATTTTTCCCCCTAATTCAACTTGCAGGTTATTAATAATACCACAAGGTTTATATGTTCTTCCATCAAAAGCCTCAATGTCGTTGATGATTGTGATAATTGCGGCGAGCCAAGTGACTTCCAACAACTTAGATACATAATGCACGTAGATTATCCCTCATCAATAATAGTGTGATGAAAAAGGTGGTTGAGAACATTTACTTGTATGGAGAATGCCAATTCTGCTGGTAATTTCACCCGTATGATTAAAGACGACAAGATTAGAATCGGTTGGATCAATTCCACCAATGGCCGACAATATAGCCTGCTTCTAGGAGGGACAATTTTGTAATACCTCAAGAGCAGACATAGCTAAAGAGGATTGAGCCAAATCTTTGACTATATTATAATTTTGTGTAGCTCTTACTCAAGGATTATATGTCGATCTATGAATTACTCCCTTTGGTGGCTTAATTGTCAATTAAGGAATAATAGGAGGTGGTACTAATTCATTAGATGGATTTGTTGTCAAGGTAGTAGGTTGATCAGTGGTCGGACTACCATAGTCTTTATTCCACGTTGACACCAAAATATCTTGTGAAGGTTTTGTGGTGGATAACATTAACACTTGGGAATTAGGAGCTGGATTCGTAGCAACCAAATTTGTGTCCAGATTTGGGAATGGGTCTGTCAACACAGCTGATGCATGAGAAGCCTTGATGATTTTGGAGACTTCAGCACGGTGAGGAAAATCCCTAACAAAGTGTTCCTTGTTACAAATTATGCATGGATAATGAGGTTTCCGTGGTCCAGACGGTTGATTAGATGATCGTTCTTGCGGGTTAGAAGTTTTATTTTTCTTTGATTTCCCCTTTTTCTTACCTCCTGGTTGCTTATCACTTTTTCTTTTGTCAAATGACACGACATTAATTTCAGAAGTAGGAGCAGGATCAGATGTAGTAGGGTGGTGTGTTTTTGTAGTGCCTATCAAGCCATCTCCGGTATGAGAGTCCTTTATTTGAGGAGGAACATTGAAATTAGATCGTGACGCTTTTGGTATTTTTTTATAGAGCGTGCCAGACTGAGTGTAAATCAAGTCTAAATATTGGGCACTAGCGATAACTTTCTCTTCTGTGATGACGCCACCTTTAGCCACATCCTCAGTTATAGATGGTAACAGGGACTTAATGAACCATTCAGCAAGGAGCTGATCGGGAACAAATGTCTTAACCATTCATCGACGGCGATGCCACTCATGAATATGATCGGAAATGTGAGTAGCATTAGTCTATTTGAAGTTGGTCAAGAGTTCCATTCCAATTTCGTATCTAATTGGTAACTGGAAATGGGTCAAAAATATAGTAACTAAGGCAGCAAAATTGTCAAAAGAAGCTCAAGGTAATTCAATGTACCATTTAGCTGCCAAGCCTATGAGCGTACGCTGGAAAAGACGTAATTGAACAGAATCATCATTTAGGGAATTTGATGAACACCATAAATGATAAGTCATAACATGAGTTGATGGATCTTCTCCAGGGTTTCCATTGAATTTAGGAATGTCAGAGGATAATTTATGAGGTATTACTAGCCACTAAGGAGCATAATTCATAGGATCATTGGTTAACCGGTTTAAATCTGGTAATTCCAAGGTTGCAACAAAAGGAAACTGTCTATTAAGTTCAGGTTGAGCATAGCCAGGGTAAGATGGAATTACTTGGGCAACAGGTCTTTCAGCACCAGCATATGGAATTTGATGTTGGTAATCGAGATAGGGGTTGTTTTGCATAGTAAACGCTTGATAATTCTGTTGACCAAAACCTAGATATGATACTTGTTGAAATGAAGTTTGAGGAATTTGCGCCTATGGATGCCAAGGGGTCTGTCCACCAATATTATAACCCACATTAGTGTAAGTTGGATTCGGTTGATATGTATAACCAGGTTGCGTTTGCGACATCCCATAAAATGGTACACCAACTTGTGAATAAATGATCCCTGATACCGGTTGTTGTAAATTAACCAAAGGATTTTAAGTCTGTGGACCCGACATTTGATGATATTGAGTCGAAGACCCTGCCTGATAAGGTTGATGTGCAATATTTTGATTTTGTAACAAGGGTATAGATGTATTAACAGGTGGTAATGAAGTGGGTGTAACAGGTTGAACCTGTTGATACGAGTGTAAAACCGTTTGTGGTTGGATAGGAAGAGTGGGCTGCCATTGACAAAAATTCATGTCAACATTAGTTTGACCAAAATGTGATTGAGTACTGTCATATTGGGTGACAAAAGGTTGCCCCCCAGCATAAGGAGGATAATAAGACGGAGAATAATTTTCCCCAAATGCTGGGAGTCTAGTTGATATGGTATTTAAAGGAATTGAACCATAAGGACCAAATTGATATTGCCCTGATGATGGATGTAATGAATCAAGTCATTCAGTACTAACTATAGGACTACCAGTTAAAACACCAGATGATGACATTGGTAAAGACCATGGTCTTGAAGATTTACCAGAGAAAGTGCCAGACAATGATTTGTAGCCTGTTGGGACCAAAGGGCCACTGTGCAAATATGACTCTGGTGAGGTTGTGAACATCAACAGGGTAGCGAGGGTAGGAGATGACGTAATTGGAACAAAAAACCCAACCGAAGAATTGGTTCAGAGATGGTTGTATGAGCAAATGTATACTCTCCAAAATCTACGGGATATTGAATGGCAATAGGATCAACAAAAGTAGATGGAAACGATTGAGGAAAATACTGGTACAGGTAAAGGTCTCCCCCAAAATAGGTTGGAATTAAAGGTGTATCAGGTTGTGGTATTTCTTCAATCACAATTAAACTAGGAGGAAGAACTTCACCGTCAGGCCCAAAATATATTTCAGACGGTCAACTGTGTGATATAGGAGTTTCAGTGGCTACAAAAATTTGTGGAGTGAACAAGGTAGGAACAACTTTTGGTTGTTCGACTTTAGGATTGAAATGTGTTGGCAAAGAAGAGACAGGATCTGGATCAATTTGTGATTGAACAACGTCGGGTCCAGGAGGTATGGTCTCAGCAATTGAAAGAATCGTGACCATGGGTCACTGTGAAGACTCCGTTTTGACAACAGTAAATGAACCGGGATGTGTGGAAACAATTCGAGCTAGCTCTGGTTTAAAAGATGATGTTTCGCCAGAGGTACGAATTGTACTTGATTTGGTAGATCGTGATTGCCTTCGCCTACCAGAAGTAACTTCTGGCGGTAAAGGTGGTTTTAAAGCTAATATACACGAACGACGGGGGGTAGGATTTTTTTCTTCCATGATTACTGATTTATTTTATCCAAAAAACAACTAAACAAAAAGAGGGTAATGCTAGGCAAAAGGGTTTACCAAGAAACTGTGAACTGCGGAATACTTCCTAGTGAACCAAGAAGTACGGGCAGGTAATCTCCTCGAATGCTGTGTTCGGTGTATCACAATTTTAGGGTGGCCGACTTGGTTCACTATGGATGGATAGCACCTAAAAGTTGTCCTCCCAAATATACCCGAAGGTACGTGGAGGCCCAAGTCCGTATTAGCGATGTCTAATGTGAAATTGCACAGTGAGAGCACCCCTTTATACTTATCGTACTGTAACACCGCCCGATATACCTGAGCATACGTGGATGAGCTACGATATACTTACGTATGTGGAGTGAGGTATCACACTCGGAATGTATCGCAGACAAGTTAACGACAACTGCTATGTTTTACGATGCTAGAACACGTCTATAGCCTAGACCTTCTAAATGTTTATAGTTATGGTTCCAATTCATTGTTAAGTAAATTGAGATTTATTTTATGTTGATCTTGCTTAACAATTTTCCTTTAAGGTTCACCATGATGATGTATATGAAATTCCTAAAATGCAAGCTAAGAATGATAAACAAACTTTCACTTTCAGCTTTTTCAATGAAGAACCTAGCTACTAAGGGAAGAGAGCAAAATGTTTGTGAGCAAACAAATCAATGAAAAAAAAACAAAATCAATGAATCACAAAATAAATGCAGATTTCCTAATGTTCTTTTTGCAAAACACACACAATCCTACATGCAAATGCAAGTTTTTCTTTTCAGTTTCCTTAATGTTATGAATGCAGAAAAGAAACTAGGTGCACTAGGTCAATAGTTCAAATGCTTTTTACTTTTGAGAAACGAAGAATACAAACAAAAATTTCTCTTTTGAAGGAAAAATGAGTATTTCAACAACAATTTCTCCTATTAAGGAAATGAAGATTTTACGACAATTTCCTATTTCGAAAGAAAATGATTCTTAATGTGACCATAAAAAATACTTTGAAATCAACTTGTAAATGATAAAGAAAAACTTTTGTAAACAAACATTGAACAAATTTTCATCCAAAGGAGGAAGAAGTATATAGAGTCATTGGTCAGTTGAGCATCAAACTTTTCAGAACACAGCAGCAAACAAAACTAAAGAAAGTTGCAAAGTCAAATTCAAGGGAATTTGGTCACTTTCAGGAGTCAATGCAGTCTCCAAGGGGAGACAGTGCTCTGTAACATAGGCTTGGAAGGGAGACAGTGCTTTGCAAAGCACTGTGTCCAGTCTAAGGGTGCGTTGGGTGCAGTAGAGAAGGAAAAATACTACTGTTTAACTCATCGTCTTTGCAAATTAAGCTTTGAGAAAGTCTAATCTTTATGTGTAACAACTACTGGGTGGATTAAAAAAGAAAATTAGAGACTGTAACACCTAGAACTAAGAGAAATTATCCCCAGCGGAGTTGCCAATTTGTTGGGCGTGAATTGTAATCTACAGATAAATAACGCTTCCCTAGACATGTGCTAGTCTAGAACAATAGGTTAAAGACTATACTACCATTTCTCTTAACTCAGAATAGATACACAGAGAGGATTGGAGGCTTACTTGTTCAGTCACTTCCAAATTCCTCCTTCTGTCGCTTCTATTGCAACTTCAAGTTCAAGCGGTTTGTGAGCTGAATGATTCCTGCAAGAAAGAACACTGAAACAACAGAAGATGTAATAATATACATATCTATTCAAGCTAGTTAGCTAAATTAGTAAAGAATAAACTACATTCATCAACCAAGATCTTACAATATGGAAAATCAAAGTTAACATAGATGCATGTAGGGAAAAATAAGAAGTACTTTTTATTGATGATAGAAGGAGAGGTTACAACCTAGTGACTGAATTGAAGTGACCTTCCAGCAAAGTTCCCAAGTCTCATCATAGCATAAATCTCTCCAGAAGTAGCTTTACAAACCAAGCTCTCAATTGAAAATTCTCTAGCATTTCTCTACTAAAATTATTCCTTTTCAAACATTTAGATCTGTGTTCAATTTATAGATGAACTGTAGGTTGTTTTGCAATCAATAGCTTTCCAAAAATAGGCAAGACATGTTTCCATTCATGTATATGTCAAATGGACACTTGGATCCGAAGCTTGACACATGTGAACTCTTCTAGAAGGCATTGGCCAAGTGGAGATTCCGGAACAATGAGAATTTTGCTCCCAATGTGACCAATGCACCTGTGAATGTCGGGAAGTGCTTTGCAGAGCAGCCTTGCATGGGGCTACCTGCATTTGAAACGCACTTAGGCCCCTTAGAGTTTGCGTTGGTGAGCTCTCATATGCTAAATAATAAGCTTCAAACCATGGAAACCTTTGCTTGATGAAAGCCTTGCTTGATTTGTCTTGTTTCTTGTCTTAGGGCATGTAGCAACTGAAATGATAGGGAATGATAGACCTTGATCATTGGTCTTGGAGATGATGCCCAGTTAACCAGGTCATTAGCAATGGTGCCCAAATTGACCTATCATTAGGGGAATTTTGAGGTCTAAAATGGGACTCCTAAGGAAATTATAAAATAATAGTGGAAAAAATCAAATAATATTTTATGACATCATCAAAATTTAGAGGGAAAAATGAAAAAACTACTTTTTCAACTTATCTCCCAAAGTTTTTACTCAAATTTCGAGCGGAGTACTCGTTGGATGCGAAATTTAATTCCTCATCCAAGGAGTACCCATGTTGCATACTTTCGATGGGTCCTACTACACGAAAAATGAGAAATACATAAAAAAACGTGATTACAATCACGTTTTTTTTTATGTATTTCTCATTTTTCGTGTAGTAGAGTTCATCAAAAGTATGCAACATGGGTACTCCTTGGATGAGGAATTAAATTTTTCATCCAACGAGTACTCGCACTCGAAATTTGAGTAAAAATTTTGGGAGATAAGTTGAAAATACGAGTTGAAAAAGTAGTTTTATTATTTTGATTATTTTTTAATATTTTTACCCTTTTATTTAAAAAATGGTAAATCATCCCCCATGGTTGACATCATCATCTTGAATCCTATTGGTTGTTATAAAGTTTATTTTTGTTGTACATTTTTCTTAGGAGGCCCATTTTAGACCTCAAAATTCCCCTAATGAACACTGGGCGTAAGAAATGGCTTGTTCCTCAGTTACACATGCCCCCATTGTGATGTCTTTAGCAATCTGATTGACAAAGGAGGTGGTGAACCAATGAGTTAGAAGCTGATCAGGAATTTCAAATTTGATCATGCGACGACGACACCGCCACTCATGAATATGATCCGAGATATGAGTAACTCGGTCTTGTTTCAATGAAGTGAGGAGGTGTGTCTCGGTCTCATAACTGACTGGTAACTGAAAATACGTAAGGAACGCCATGGCTAAAGAATTGAAAACTTGGAAGACGCCGCGAGATAACTCAATGTACCACTTTGCAGCGACACTAGTAAGAGTTTGCTGGAAAAGATGGAGTCTAATAGAATCGTCAATCCAAGAGTTAGAGGAATACCACAAATGGTAAGTCATAACATGCGCTTGGGGTTCTTCACCAGAATTTCCCTCAAATTTGGGACAATAACCAGGAATCTTGGTCGGAACTGGAGGCCAATACGAATTATGAAGAATGGGATCGTTCGTCAACTTTGACACATCAGGTAATTTCAACGTAGCAAGAAACGGTAATTGAGTATTGAAAGTCATTAGAGGTCTTTGATAAGGACCTACATGTACATTCCACCTAGTCCGAGTGGGATTCTACCCTCATACATTTTATCCCAAAGGATTCAGATCATAGGGATTAGAAGCAGGATAAGCCGGTTTATACTGGGGTTGAGGACCAGGATATTGAGTCGAAGTAGACCACTGAGGTCCTTGTTGAGCAGTGGATGGAGTATGCTGTGGAATGTAAGCATGGATTTGAGGTTGATGATAGACACGTTGATTTTGAGGGTGAGGAACCTGAGGCGCACTATATACTAGTTGATATGAACCTTAAGGGTAGTAAGCGTCTTGCGGTTGAGCAAGCGTACCCAGGTGAGTAGGTAGAGCAAGCTGCCGAGCGGGTAACCTAGTTGACTATAAATAGGTAGAATGGGTTGATGAAATGATGGAAGCAGCTGAGGATCAGGTTGAATCGGTTGTTGAGGGCCGCCGGGTTGGCCTTGTGGGAAAGGTTGGCCTGATGGTTGCGATGGACCAGGGTGCCCCTGATAACTAGGTTGACCCGGGGAAGGACCATAGGGTTGTCCTGGTTGCACAACATTCAGGCCATATTGAGCATGTGGCTACTGTTGTGGTGCAACAGGTTGTCCCTGTGGTGGGTAGATTCCCCCCCCCCAAGGAGCATAAGGTAGTCCTGGTTGATTCAGAAGTTGACCAAAAAGACCAGAGGGTTTTCCATGTTGGTCCAAAGGTTTCCCTTGTAAAGGTTGGCCTTGTGGACCATATGGTTGTCCCTATGGACCAGAGGCAGAGCCCTGCTGAGCTAAAGGTTGTCCCACAGGGGGTTGTCCTTGCAAGCCAGAGGGTTGCACAGGCAAGGTAGGTCTAAAATGAGAAACGGTGTGATAAGGATCAGTAGGAGGCAAATAGACCAGATTACCATGTTCATCATAATGAAGCATATATGAATAAAAAAGGTTACCGACAACATCATAGTGATGAGAAAGAGGATTACCAGGAGCCTGAGGCTGCTGAGAACCCTAAGAACTCTGTTTTTGAACAACCAACAGATATTTTTTAAAAGTAAGACCACCAGGAATCACCGGGGTAGTGGAAACAACACTAGAAGCAAACATGGCCTCCGTCAAGGGAGAATTATGTTGGTGAATATCAAACATCTGCAAACACGTAGGTAGAAATCATAGGTGCAGTAGAGGTAGACGAGATTTCCATGGAACGAGTTTGTGAGCTACCTGGGCCGAGATTAATAGGCCATGTATGATTGAGAAAAATAGATCTACGGGTGTGAAAAGACCCTGATGACTGATGGGTAACAATAGGTGTGGATGAAGCTACACAGACCGTCGGTTGGACTAGAATGGATGTAACAGTAACCGACGAACCAAGTGTCGAAGGCGATAGTCCTAACGAAGGTAAGACCGAACTTTGAGGAGGAGTTACTATACTAGATTGTGCAATGGAGGCAACACCAGACATAATCTGACTCAAGGGCCGATAGCTAGGCGGAAGTGACACTGATGGTGGAGAATACTGAGTAGAAACATGAGGGACATCTTCCAGAAAAAACTGATATTCTCCTGTAGAAACATGAATTATTTCACTACCAATAGGACTAGACGAATCCATGTCTGACTCTGTCGTAAGATCTTCAAAAATATTACGGGGACTAAGAGGCACAACAAAAACAAAAAATGGCGAGGCCAACGTAAGAGGAGGAAAATCTCCTTCTTCCCCAAAACCAGACTAAGCACCAAAAGGAGGCCAAATGAACTCAAATGGCTCTTTAGGAGGGCATCAAATAACAAGAGGGAAGATAGACGGGAAAATAGGTTGCGAGGACTCGACAGACCTAGTGGACTGAGGATTTTCAAAAGAACTACCACTAGGAGGCAGTGAGGATGACGAAACCGATGGTTTCGCCACTGTGACTGTATATCAAAACGGAAAGGAAAAAAGAGAACCAATCAAGGACTCCAAGATCAAAACCAAGGAAAAACAACATGTCAAGTAATAAAAATTTAATGGGCATGTGATCGTAGGTGATTAATTTTATGACTCTGAAACCATATTTTGTTGTTTCATTTTTAAAGAGTTGAGAAACATGCCAAAGATGACTTGATTCACTTTCAATTTTAAACAAGCGTGAAAGGACAAGTGCCCGACGATTTCTTCTCTTTTTAAAGAGTCATGAAAAGATCAAAATGACTACACTGGAATACTAAGCAAGAGGGTATATCAGGTTTCCGTGAACTGCCATATACACCTTGGTGATCAAATGAAACAGAAATGACCAAGGACTTGATGTACGTGCAAGTAGTCTCCCCGAATGCTGTGTTCGGTGTATCACAGTTACAAGGCGGCAGACTCAACTTCCTATGGATAAAAGGATTGCAACCTAAAAGGGTCTCCCTTTATATACTCGACGGTACGGGGAGCACAAGTCTGTACTAGTGCTGTCTAAAGCTAGATGGCGAACAACAACTACTAGGTTTTAAGATGCCAGAACACGTCTCTAGCCTAGACCACTAAAAATGTTTAGTTAGGTTTCAATGCTTCCTTAGGTTAACTAAATGAATTTTAAAATCGATCTTGGATTATGTTTCAGTTTTAAGGTCCTCTCGATTTCAGATCTCAAAAATTCCTAAATGCAAGCTATATGCAAATGAACATCATTTCTGATTCAATGAATGTTAGTTATGAGAAGGATAGAGATCTTTCAAAAAAAAGCAAACAATGAAACTATGCGAAGAAATCCACTAATGCATCTAACAGAATATAACAAAATTGAAACTCTTTCCTAGATAATCAGATGCTAGTTATGCAAAAGAGTATTTCACTTTCAATGCAAAGAAAAAATGCAAAATATGTTTTTTTTACTTTATTTTTTTCAATGAAAAGAATTACATGATGCACTAATACATGAAAAATGAAAACAAACACTAGCTTAAGTGTTGCATAGGAATCAAAATTGAAAGACTCAATAAAACACGAAACAAACACAAGAAATCACTCAAACTAATGTCACAATATTTCAAACTAAGAGAAAGTTTTCAAAATGATCCAAAACAAGCAATGTAATCTATGCTTGGAGAAATAAGGCAAAGATTCAATCGAAAAAATTAAATGAATCTGCAACCAAAGAAATCACTCAAAAGATCAAGAAAACTAAGTGCAATCAAGCCACAAATGGGACTGGCAATAATCAAACCGATTTGATTTTCGAACAGAAGGCTCAGTGCACTAGGACACAGAGAAACCCTAAGGCCTCAACTGACACTAATAAGAATATGGAAAAGCAACTAAGAGAAGCAAGTTAACAGTAATTAAAACAATCCCAAAGGCATAATTATGCATAAAAAATAACCCAGAAGCAAGCAAAATTGACCAAAAGACTCATCAAGGAGGTCAAACCAATTCCTATAGGGGTTGGCGCGACTGTAAGGCTATAATCTGCACCATACAGGGGTTGGCGCGACTACAAAAAAAGAAACCTACGTCAATTGGCGCGACTGTTCAAAGGAAAAGTGCTCCAAGCCAGATAACTATGGGAAAAAGAGGAAAAAACAAAACCTAATGAGCAGAGGTCAATCTTGACACTCTGGAGCTGAACAAAGGATGGAAACTAAGAAAGAAAACTAGAAAAGGCAGATAACTAAATCAATAATTGAAACTGACCCAAAAAAATGAAACGACAAAATTGCATTGGTTCCCTAGAGGAGTTGCCAATTTGTTATGCAGGTAAATCCTCTTTGTGGACAGAGACGATCCCTCTAGCCCTAGAGTGGGTCTAGAAGCAAAGGGACATGCTAAAGTGTTGCTTCCTAATTATTGAATGAACAAGGGACATGGTAGATCGACCTACCTGGAATCCAACGTTCTCGTTGTTGCTGTAGTAGTGGTGGCCTCTCGCTCTTGCCTTGGCAAGTCACAATCCGTTCACCATTACGCTTGGATACCTGCACATAGAACAAGAAACAAGAACAACATACAAGATAAAAACATTTCATTCATAACTATTAACCAGTCAAAGAGGGCTAAACATATTGCGTTAAACAAGCATCATAACACAACAGTGGAACCAAACAGTAGTCATGTATATAAATGAATAGAAGGAAGAGTTACAACCAATGCTTTGACATCGCAGTCTCCTCTAGCAAGGTTCAAGCGAAGCACGTCTCAGATGCTCATCAGGGAATTCAAATGGGAAAAAGGCATGGAATCAAGCTCTCTAAGAAGTCATGGACTCAATCTTCCTCAACGTAATTCCTTCTTATTCTATCTTCTCTAGTTATTCAACTATAGTATGTCTAATTCTCCAAGTTCAGCTAGATTGTTCTAAGAGAGATAGCTTCTTTTATAGAGGAAAAGGAGGAGGTTAGGATCCCTAAAAATGTGGGAGGGAGGCCTATCCTTTAGGGAGTTCCCATAAGAGGTGGAAACCATAAACCTAAAGGAGGTAGTCCGTGGTTTATCAGTTCAACCACTCCCAATGACTCATCCTCGAGGTGGTTGGAGTGGAATCTCCTCCTCTATTTTTAAAAAACATTCCATAAATAGCTTGGCGTGGGTGGAAAATTGGGACAGAGTGCCAACTGGTGTGGGGCCCTATGTTAATCTTCCTCTTTGGCGCGAGGGCATAACTAATTACCTGTGCCAAGGCAAAAACAAGGGTTTTTGAGTCTCTGCTCAGGGAATTGTCAACAGAAGGAATGTTACTCTCATGTAAAGGGACACAATGATGGTTTTTGCAAGGCATGACACTAATTACTGATCACATAAATGAACCTCCAATGGGCGAGATGGGGATTGCAGGGACAGTGAAAAAATGTTGTGTAACACCCCTCTTTAGGTTATAAAAATAGGGTGAGGATAAGTGTTAAAGGCATCCATTTGTGAGAAATACATCCTCCAAAAGAGATCTGAAATTTGAAGGCCAACTGCAACAAGGAGAGGTCAAGCGAAAACATGATAAGAGGCCGAGCGACAACATGGAGAGGCTTGTGGTTGAGGGCGAGTTGCTGAAGGTGACAACATACTCGTTTTAGGATTGTTTGTGGGTTAAAGAAGATCCGTGAGTTTTTGTTCAAGGGCTGATTTTTCTAGGAAGTAGGATGATTTCAGGAGGGGAAAATCTAGGCTGTTTAGAGGTTTTTTGGGTTATTTTTGAGGGAGGATGAGAGCTACAACTGCTGCTGTGCTAGGCTGTAGGCCATAGCTAGAAACTTGAGTTGTTCCAAGGAAATTCTGAGGAAGACAACAACTGTTTGGGATAGCATGGCATAGGAGGTGCACTTCCTAAGTGGATCACAATGCTAGAAGGGCTTGCTTTTTGACTGCGCGGAGGGTTGAGGTCTGCAATTTGTGCCCTAACCACAATTGCAGCTACATCAAGTGAAAATAGTGAAGGAAAACAACGTTTGGTGGAGAAGTGTTAGGTAAAGGGTTGACCGGTGATTGGATTGTGACATTGCAACCTATTGATGCCATGTGAAGGACATTCCGTGGAGGTGAAGTGTCTTCCTAGGAGAAGAATAAATAATGTAGTATTAGGTACCATTGATCTGGTGGAGGGCAGTGTTTTTGCTACCCAAAGTAGCCCTAGACAAGCTATCTTGAAGAGGCTAAGAGTAGTTGAAGGTTGGGTGAAGTTTGGTTCCAAAGTGCAACACTTTGATGGATGAAAGTTTCTGCTAGCCTGGAAGTTGGAGCTCAGGAATTAGGCCTACCCAAAGAGAATATTGGATCAATCTGTGTACACTCTGTAGAAGGATGTGCAACAATTTTAGGTGGCAACCCTCTTGGAGTCTTGATGTGTAGTGTCCTTGATGGACTAAGGCACTACTAGTGAGAAATACGGAAGCGAAGGATCGACGGGACGAGATACACCATCGAGTTTTTCATTGTATCTTGTATACCATAGACTATTGTATTTTTTAGATTTTTTTTAATATAAAAAGCTTGGTGATTGCACTTTATTATACCATTTATTTAAAAAATGTGTATAATTATGCATGTGTGATTTATTGATTTATATTTCCATTGTGCAAAGTAGTTTATGGTTTAGATTCTTGGTTTGGTAGCATCAATGATTTAAGACTCTAACCTAGACCCAAGGTCATGGAAATTCAATAATCCCTACAACATAGCTAATTATTTGCAACGAAATATCCTTTGAATCCTTGGGATTATAGGCATGTGCCTTAATATCTTATGAGGAGGATCGTGTGATTTACCTATTTTTTTTGAATTACGGTACTTTTCATGCCCACATTTTAGACATATCTCTTTGTCTTCCTATTCTCCTCTATATAGAATACAATCATTCAGACATGCATGATATGATATGTACTCAACACCCAACATTTTCAACAACTACCTTGCCTCTTCACAGCTACCCGGTAAGAAATTATCACTTGGAATAACCTTATCTTTGAATAACTTACAGTTGGTGGGGAATATAATGGTACAATGTCAATATTTAACGTTCGTAAAATCAACGATTTTTAATGTTGATTGTGTCACAAGATTTATCAAAATATAAGGGACTCGATCGATCATGCAGGTTAATTACCTCAATATTGCTGAGAAACTTGCATTCGATATGCCAAACTTTGCTTTTAAGTTGTACAACAATATAATTGTCCCTAGTTGACTATACTTTGACTTTCCTCCAGGTCCAAAGAGAGGGGTGGTTGATGCAGGAGCATTGACCCATCCTCTGAGAAAATTAACAAGAATGAGTTTTGGATGGTGCAGTTTTAAAAAATAAGGATAATAACTATTTAGTAAAGAATATCACAAGTTGAAGTTGTTATGAGAAGACCATAAATCATATGACCGAGAGGTCATAAATTTTTGTACCTTGGGAGTTTGATGCAGGAGCATAAACCCATCCTCTTAGAAAATAAGCAAGAATGAGTTTTGGAAGGTGCAGTTGTCAAAAACCAGGGTAATAAGAATTCTGTAGAGGACTAAAAGCATGAAAAATAAGATCCGTGAGGGATCTTATGAATTCGTTGAGGGCTTTGTGGAGAAGATCTTGTTGAGCATTTTGTGGAGAGGATTGTGTTGAGATATTTATGGAGAATATTGTGAATATTGAAATAATTCATGATATTGAAATAATTTATGATATTGTAATTTTATAATATAAATTGTAAGCTTATGTGTCTATTAAGGGCGACCATTAGAACGAATATCTGGCTAGTCGAGGCACCATATAATCGTATAGTTATTAAGTTAATGAAATTTTATTTTTTCTTTATGTAATTATATGTGTGAATCATGGGTTCATTCTTTGATGCATGGATCCATTGATTTTGTTTGATGAATTAATGTTACATGTAGACCACAAGGTTCTTTTGTTAGCATTGGAAGCAAAGATGAGCTAATTTTGTGGGCTCAAAATCCCACATGTCAAGGATCGAGATCGGTAAAAATATTGAAAATGAAGAGACCCCCAAAATCATTGTCATCAATGGTGGAAGAAAATTTCAAGCTTTCGAATAAGGTATCAATGATATGAGCATCATCCCCTAGATCATCATTCTTGAATGCATCTAACAACATTGCCTCCATGGCAGTCGTATCCTATAAACAATCATCCATACCAACCTCTATTTGATTGCATCCATTTCCAACTTGTGATGAATAAATACTATTGCTGTAGTAATTCCTAATTGGTGAATTTGGATGTTGTGGGAATTGAATAGGTGGTTTGTTAAACCGTTCCTTGTATGCTTCCTCTTCGAGTCTTTCTTTTAATGCAACATTCTCTAGAGTTGACATTGTAGTGGGGTGCATTGGAAGATGGTAGGTGGGTTGCTCATTATCACTAGAATCCTTATTTAAATTAAAAATATTGAATGCTATTAGTATGATATCAATGATATTAGTAAGAACGCCAATGAAATTGGTTTGTTGAAATTACATCATACCAAACAATTATGAACATCGTTGATTCAATATTGTGGCTGGAAGATGCCATTTTCCAATTGGCAGTGTGAAGAGGCTATCCATTTTCATCTACTAATTGTTTGCGATATGTTGCTCCTGATAAGAGCTTCCAACATTTTTGAAATGGAGGAATATTTTCTGCATCTGAACTCGATTATGAATCAAGATCTTGCAAATTTGGATACATTTTTAATCAAATTGACATGGATAAAAAAAATTAAAATCAATTAGATAATCAAAATATAAATAAAATTTGAACTTACTGGAGATATAAAGGGAGAACTCCACGAAGGAATTTGATTAGCAATATGGAACGAGCTGGAATTTCAAGAATTGTGCATTTTATATTATTGAGATTTTGTCCTTGTAGTTGAAAAAATCAGAAATAAAATTTTGTGTGCATATCTAAAATTAATTTCGAGAACCATATAACCACAATCTGAATTTCAAAATAGTTTTCAAACCATTTTTCAAGAATAAGGTGACTTTAAGTAGAAAATGTATACTATGAACTACTGTATTTCATGTGGATGTGTCCTAAAGGATAATTTGAGTTTAATATGTCATTTTATGTGAAAATAAAATTTTCAGATAAATTTTAAACCCTATCGGTGTGCTTATCGGGACGAATTACATTGACGCGTTTAAATCATAACAACACCAGGTCATTAAAATAATACCCGCAATGGTTTCTGACATTCCGAAAATATAAAATATGTTATCATATTGGTGCTCCTATAGAAAAATGCATCGATGCATTTAAATAAAAACAACACCGTTATTAACATGTTTTCGAGATTTTGAAAAAAAAACGAATTATACCATGTCGCTGCTCATATAACAATTACAACACCGATGCATTTTAATACAAACTGCACTATTGCGTTAAAATATTGACCGCACCGTTTCGAGATTTCGAAAAATAAAATAAAAAAATTCTATATTGTTGATGCATTGAAAAAAATTGGCTCCCCGTGAATTTTAGTGCGCTTTACTTGTAAATACACTAGTGCTCTTTAATACTAAACACACTGATTTTCGGATTAAGTGAAAAAAAAGCTTGAGTTTGTTTTTTTTCCTTTTTTTTTTAAATTAAAAAACGTGTGATAATTGATTTCTCGAAATCTAATTTCATAAATTATTTTAAATAGTAAAAAATTATTCACTATTTCATTAATTTTCCCAAATTTCAAGGGAATGAATTACAAAAGAGACATACCAAGAGCATTGTGCAGCAACAAAATACTTTGGAGCAGTAGAACTATTTAGAAGATCATAAGCTGAAAGGTATGGTGATTCACTCAAAACCTTGCATAGTAAAATTTTTAAATTTTATTGCTTATTTTACTAATATTTTTTTTTTACAATTTCTATTAGGGTTTAATTAAAATACATCATTAGAAAGAGACACATACTTGGAGAATTGTGGAGCAACAAGATATTTTGGAACCATAGAAAGATCATAATTTGAAATGTATGGTGATTCACCCAAAACCTCGCATAAAAAAAAAATTAAATTTTATTATTAAACTTTGTTACAATTTCTGTTAGATTTATTCAAAATTCAGAAAAAAATAAAAATCCAGTATAATAGAAAATTTAATATTGATTTTATTTGTAAAAAAAATTACGATCTCTATTCCTATTTAGATTTAATTAAAATTCAGAAAAAAAAATCAATACTTATAATAAACCCATGCTTCTTCTTGCATATGTGTCTGCAAAATTTCACCTTAGGGTTTAACTCCCTCTACCACTTCACAATTAGAGTTTTTCATTTAGATTTAATGAGTTTGTGAACTTACTATATATCGGGCGTTTGACATGTAAAGTAGGGGGATCACTTATTGAATTACATCCAAACCCTGTTGGCCATGTCTTTTTTTTTTTTTTTAAACAACATATGTTTTGCGGTGCTATAATGTAATATATTGCACCAATGTGCATTGTTTAATACAACACACCGGTGTATTATAACCTTGTCAATTTTGTCCAGTTTGTTTATCGGTGCTCCCAGTGTAATATAACACACTTACACGACTATGCCAAATAACACTGTTAAGTCATTGCGGTGTTTTTATCATTATGAATCGCATCGTCATAATTTAAATTATTAAAAAAATTGATTTTCATGGACAATGCCGAAAAATTAAACGAACGATGCGTTTAATGACTTAAACGCACGTGTTGATTCAAATAAATGCACTAGTTATGAGATCACTTTTTGGTTGAAAATTATTTGATTTATGTATCAAATATATTTAATGGATTCTGTATTGAATGATACAAGTTGTATATTGACAAAAAAATGTCAGAGAGGACATCAAGTAACAAAAAAACTAATCGACACAATGATAACACATCAAAAAAAGTAGAGAAGGCAAGTTCTTTGTAAATTCTTTACAAAAGTAATATGTTTGAACTATATGTAAGTTTAAATAATATGTATTGGTTAGTGTGTGTCATGCAGAGCCACAAAATGAAGAAGGTAGATAATATTATTTCTAATATAAGTGTTGAATAGCGTAAAAGCATGATAAAAAAATTGCAGAAGGATGAATGAGGTGAATGAAAAAATACTATTCAATATGAGGTTTTTATTTTTTATTTTTCATTAATAATATACTTAAGGATAATAGATAACATGTTTCAAAAAATATATTAATTCATATATGTTTAATGTTGTATAGGGAGAAACAATGAAGGAAAATACTTTCTAAGAGTTTTTTTAATATAAAATGTAAATGATAATGAATTGGTCCTTAGCTCACCTAAAGTGGTGTTGGAGGTTAACGAAAGGGGGATTTTTTTTTACAAAACTATGAAGGATATAGTGGAATGAACGTATAGACATAATTTCCACTTACAATACAAAAATCATCCAATGATTTAAAGAACCAAATTATATCTAAACTACAGGAAACTTTTCCAGAGCAATGGTCAATGAGACATGTCCGACTTGCAATATCAAAAACATACAACAACAAAAACAAATCATTCAAAAGTTAATATTTCTAATTAAAATGATTTTATAGAATTAAATGTATATATTAATACAAATATTTCATTTATTAATATCAATTTTATTATATTTAATTTTCATATATAAATATAAAAATAGTTTATTGCTTTTTTCAGGAAGATTATGAAAATACCAAGAGATCAACAAGTTTATATGAAAAACATACTAGTAGGAATGCCCAAAAAAGTGTACAAGGAGATGGTCAAAGAAATTGACATAATTGCATCAGAGGAGGAGCCATCTCAACAACAACGTGCTTCAAATGTATGTAATCATGATTGACTTTGTACATATAAAATTAAAATTTAGCATTAAATATTATTTTTCATCTGTTTTCTTGTATAAAACAAAACAAAATGGAACTCATTCAACACATAAAAATGATGACAATGAAGAAAAGGGTTGATATCAAAGTTTGCGATTAATTTTTAATATTTCATTATAACAACTCAAGATTTCATTTTTGTATATTTTAAGTTTTTTTACAACAACCATCCTTGAATTTCTTCAAATAGGTGCTAACATACAAAGAATAGTCATAAGAAGAATTGATTGAAATTGGGTTAAATATGGGTTGTGAGTATATGTTGGCATATCAAAAATTAATTGGGAAATTTGTAAGTATCTATGTTGTTTTACTTCTTTGAGTTTATAATTAATAGAACAAAAAAATCCTTTATATTAAATCCACGATTTATAATGGGGGTTTAAAACATGCAGGAAACAAAGTATGGAACTACACCAACATAAGACTTGCTGCAACAAGGCATGAGACTTTGTTTTGAAACTATGAGTACAATTTATGAGTCACTTCTTGCTATGGTACATTTCTATTCAATTTACATTGATACATATTATTTATTTTAGTTTTCATTATTATTACCAATGTAGATACAGTCATTACACTTTATTTTTATGTTTGCAGATGGAACATGATCAAGAAGACAAAGCCAATTGATGCAATCGACAAAAAAATCATCCAAATAACCCAAGTCATGGAAGTGACTTGAGCACTAAAAACATTTCCAACGAATAATGATGATTTGTTTGGACATCAATGAAACTTGTTGTATTTTTTGTAATATTTTTCTATGAAAATCAAACATTTTGTTTAAGTTAATTGACATAGTGTCCCAATTGAAAGATAAGAGGTTACCAATAACAATTCCATTTTGTATGAAAAATATCCTGTGATTGATATATAATAAAATACATTTTAATTTATTCTAATGTGTTATCCAATGTCGCTGTGAAATGTTACATCACTTATTAAATATATGGATGATTAAATATTATAATGAAGAGACGCGAATATGATAATATAAAAAATTAATCCAAACATCATATACAAATGTACCAATCAAATTTTAATTTATATGAATACTGTTATAAGATGTATGTCAATTTTTTGATGAATAACGAATTTAAAAAAATATAATAATTGCTCTGTTACAGATCGATGTTTCCAAAAAAGAGAAAATCACATACAAAAAACTAGTGTGTCTATAACATAAACACGCACTGGTGTGTTATGTTATATAAAAGCACCGTGAAGACATATTTTTTGCATGACCAGTACCTTTTCATAAAATGATAGCACTGGGGCATTTATGATATTGTTTGCAACTAATGCCCCAGTGCATTATAATTCTTAAAGCACTAATTCTTTCTTAGAACTAACGCCGCGGTGCTACCAAAAATTATTTCCAGCCCCGTTGCATTATTAAAATTAACAACATAGAGTCTTTTATATCCTTAGCTCACCGATTTGTTTATGAAAATCATACGCATCAACGCTACGAGTTTAAATAAAAGCACCGAGTTTGCAATATTTTTTTACCTGCCCTTGGTGCCGTTCCTTAAAAGAACATCGTGAGACATTTTTTGATATATATGCACTAGGGAAATATACATTTCAGGCACCGTTGTTCTTTTTATTCAACTCCTAGATGCTTTATATATGTATGCAACCTCAATGTTTTTATATATGTAGCGCATCGATGCTACTTGTTTCATGAAACACACCGCTAAAACATCAAACAACCCAATTTTTTATAGTTGTGATGAATTTTTGCTATAATCTTCGCTAAAGCATTCGCTATCACAAAAAAATGTTTTAGAAAATGCCTTTTTGCCAAATTTTTCCAATTTTATAACACTAAAAACCTCTATTATATTCTCCGCTAGAAGGTATTTTCCTTGTAGTGTAAGGTAAAATGCCACATATTCTTTGATTAGAGGATATCTCTTTCATATTGGAACTGATTTGATCATTCGATGATGTGTGTGAGAAGATAAAATATTTGACGTTTTAAAACGATGTCATGATGAACCTTGCAATAAATAGTTTGTAGACAAGATAATAACCTATAAAATCTTACATGTGGGGTATTATTAGTCCTCTTTCTTTAAGGATGCCAAGAAATATGTCAAGGGCTATGACAATTTCCAATGAATGGGTCAACCAATATCAGTTGATGAGATGCCTCTACATCTTCAAGTATTTATAGAACCTTTTTAAAAATAGAATATAGATTTCATAGGACATATCACTCCAAATTCAAGTAAGAAAAGGTATATTTTGGTATATACAAATTGTTGGAAAAGTAACTAGGTTCAGTCTTCATATTTACCTTTATTCATTTATAAATTTGTATTTTATGTAAACGAATATATATATATATATATATATATATATATATATATATATATATATATATATATATATATATATATATATATATATATATATAAGCATCGGTTTCATGCTCATGTCTAGGTCAAGCATGTTCTTCATGCTTCTATGATTTGTTGAGTCAAAGAGTCAAAGTCCTATTTGGACCTATTGTAGAGAAAAAGGAAAAATAAAATTTAAATATATAATTTGGGTGAAAAATCCCTCTAGATGCCAAGTCATCCTAGACCCAAAGGACATGTCTATTCACACCCCTCTAGACAGTATAAATAAAGATTTCTTTGAGATCATTTGGAAACACATGATTCAATTGTTTTGGTTTTCAAATTTCAAAGAATAAGAGAAGGTCAAAGTCTGAAGTAGGGAAATATTTTTATTGAAGTCTGATTTGTGGAAAGTTTGCTTCATCATATTTCTTGATGATATGTTGTTGTTGATGAATTTACTGTGTAGAAATATGGTTTGACTTCGCATCTATAAGGGTTGGAATTTTCTGGGTCATGGGTCTTGGATATCTCACTTTGATCTGATTCTATAAGAAGAAGATTGCTCAGGTTTTCCCTAATTGTGGGTTTTTGCCCCAGCTTGGAGTATAAATCTTGTGTTATTTTGTTTTCTATGATCTTGTTGTGGTAAAACACAACCCCCTCCCATTTTTGACTTATGTACTTCAAATAATGGGGACCCTTTCTACAAATTTTTTGGCTAAATACCTTTTATGATTTTGATTAAGTTAATTATTTTGTAATTTTTCCATTTTATTATTTTTGTTTGGGTTCTATTTTGACGAAACCAGTTTTTCACAAGCTTTCTAACGATATTTGTTTCACTTCATTTAGTCAAACGGTTTGTAAATGAAACTCCTTTGAAGTTTTGAGCATTTTCTCGCTTGGGTTAAAAAATGTATAAAGTGTACCAATATTTTAATTCTTATAGTTAAAATAGTCATTCATTGTAAATATTAAACTTTTAGTTCGTTTTTACTATTTTCACCTTTTTCCCCAATATCCAAAATTTTTATTTTTTTTAGTTAACTTATTCATTTTAATGATTATAGCTCCACCCACCCACTGAACAGTCGTGTTACATAACATTAACCTTACCACATTATACATTACAAAGTGCCGCTTAAAATCCTATTGGTATAACCCCTTATCTTTTCACATATTGGCCATCGCAGAAATCTTCACCACATTCATATGCTATCTTTTCAAAAAGCCAATGCGATATTATATGGGACCCACCACATCACTCACATCGCATATCTTATTTTTTTATTGCAAAAACATTTACAGCTAATCGTCTCTAACTGCATTTTGCGATAAACTTTTAACTTTGCGATTTTAGATTTGGTCTCTGCCTGCCACATTACCTGCCTACCACTTCTTCACTCCCAACGCGCATCGCATATCTTACTTTTTATTGCTGAACATTCATCGCTACCCATCTCCAAGTGCGGTTTGCGATAAGTTTTGACTTTGCGATTTTGATTGGCCTCACCTCTACCAACCACGTCACTTTCTTTTACCGAGAGTTCCTCCTCTATTACTCCCTTATCACTCCTCCTCTCTCTCTCATGTGGTGCGCATTTTTTATATTTTTTGAATTATTAATTAAATTAAATTAAATTATATAATATTATAATTAGTATTATATTTTAATTATAATTTTAATATAATTTAAATTATAATATTAATATTATATTTTAATATTTTAATTAATCAATAAATAATTTTTTGTTATTAATTAGTTTAATTGTATTTTTCAATTAGTTTTTATTAAAATTAATAATGTAATTATAAATTAATTAATAGATAACTATAACTTAATTTAGAATTAGATTATAACTAAATTAGATGAATAATATAATTGCAATTAATTAGAATTAACTAATTAAATATCATAATCTAATTTAGGATTAGAATTTAATTTAAAATTTTGATTTTTTAGTCCAAGCAACAAAAATTCCATATTTTTGGCAATTTTAATATACCAACTTTAGAGGCTCATAAATTGAGTTTTAATTAGCCAAATGAGGCCCAGGATAGCTCATTGGAAAGATAAAATGATGGAGATTATTCCTGAAGAGTTTTCATTTTTAGATTTGATCATTTTTTGGGTCTAAAATTCAGCAAAATACCAAGCTAGGAAATTTTCAACAAAACTAATTTCTTGAGTTTTATTTTTTGCATTTTAATTTTCCACAACTTCTTATGAGTGTAGATCCATTCGTCTATGTTCTCTTTGGCAAATTAGATCAGAAAAGACATCAAAATAAAGCTTATATTTTATTTCAATTTTTATTTAATTAAGTTTTAATTGACTTTATTTTAATTTCTAGATTTAACATTTTGATTTTATTTTTGCATTTTAATTTTGTTTTTGATTTGTTTTGTAGGAAAACAGTTGTGGAGATGAGAAGAAGAAGATCTCAATTAATGAGGAGGCTCAAACAATTGAAAAATATGATTTTGAACCTATTAAAATTGATGGAGCAAAACCACTCTTCGAACAAAATTTCCTATGAAGAAATCCTTTTGTAAATTTTATAAATAGCAGATATCAAAATGTAATAGGGGCTTCTCTTCTCTGAAATTCTGGAATTCTTGATGGCACTATTTTCTAGAGGATTTAGAGATGTAGGGTGAGAGGAGAGGAATCTCAGATCTAGAGATTATTGAGGTTTTTCTCTTACATTCTGAGTTATGTATAATGAACAGAGTCTTGCACTACTGTAGCTTTGATTTTGAAAGCAGAAGTTCAGGCATTGTAAAATACTATTAGAGACAGGAGTTGGAGAAATGGATTTAATAAAATAGTATTTATAATACTATTATAATATGAATGTGTCAATTTATTTACATACTTGTGCACTTCTGTCGGTATGAGTAATTTGCCTCAATTTATGTTATTATTTGTCTCTATTCTTATTGGTTGAATTCTGATTTCTAAGTAACTATTTACTCAGAAATATGTCTTATAAAATTGATTTATTGAATAGTCATATGTTGTGAACTATTTCCGCATGTTATTGTTTAATTATTCAATTTACTGATTAAATAATTAATATCATTTTGAGAACTAATTTTTGAGTGTTGTTGATTGATTATTTCAGTTAAGAGGTCTCTAGATAGAATATGTTTGGTATTCACAATGTCAGTTAATCGAACTACTTCATTAGCTTGATATTCATTTAAAACAAACATATTTAAATCTCAAATATTTAAAGCATATTTCTCTCAGTTAGGATAGATCTATATCTGCCTAATTGAGATATGATTAAAATAGTTTCTTTTGCTTGCATCTTAGAATAATATTGCATATAGATTAAATTTTACATCCCTAAAAATTCCTCTTCCCAAAGAGGCAAAACTTTAGTTGTGGCCTGGCTAAGCCCAAATTAGTTTAAGGATCACTTTCTTGTCCGATCGGCAAGAGAAATGATCTAATGTCTCTTTCCCATTGATAAATAAAAGTCATATTTTAAGCTAATGGATATTGAGAGAAGGCAACTGGACCTAGTTAAACCAGTCGGAGCCACTATTCCAAACGTAAAAGGAACTGCTTTAAGGTCCGGACCGGATGGCCATCCCCCATGTTGTTGCAATGAATTTCGAGGCGTCAACAGATATTTATGTTTTTGTTTTTATAATTGTTCGATGAAAAGAAAATAAAGAATAAAAGAAAGCCAACAACATTCACAAATAGTTATCAAAGAAAGGAAAATAACTCTAAATCATAAGGATCCTCATTTTCCAACATGGAATAAGAGGTAAGGTTTGATTAAGGAGGCATGAAGATCATTGTTTGGCATTTAAATCAAAATATGAAGTATCAAGTGGCTTAACTCAAATATGTTCTATGATCTGTATTGTTAAGCTCGCATTACAATAATCTATGACACACATCCTACATTTCTGGGCTGGCTTGTATTAATGGTCATAAGACATTTCAATGATATCGAATTTATGTCCCGGATTATTTTGTGGATTACTCTACATAATCCAAAGAATGAAAACATGATATATGCATTTCCTTGTGACAATAGGATCAAATGTAATTTTTATGGTTCACTCTATCTTTTTTAATTATTACAGTGGATCATGACCTGTATTAAATTTCAGAATCACACAATTTTACTTTTTATGGTTCGCAAGATCCTTGTGGATTATATATACTTTTTGGTTTTTTATTCTGACTCTTGTAGCTCACATGCTTTGTGGATTATATATTTTATAGTCTCGCTCTGTATACTCTGTATAGGAACTTTGTTCACTATATAAGATCTCACATCGGTATGGATCTTGCATATGGATTATGCATACTTTGATATGGATCATGTACACTCCGAAGAAAATAAAACACACTCTCAAATATATCCCACTTATATATTCCTATGGATTGATGTGGAATCTATTACTATGGTCCATATAATAGTTCATAAATGTGGATGTTGTCTCTCACTATCTATAGTAGATCGATTAATTTTGAAGGCACCACATTTCATAGCTCGCATATACATATTTGATGACTCACACACAGGTTTCCTGGTTCCTATTCTATATGATTCATTGTACAGTGTCTCGATGAAATAACATTGTACAATGGTTCAATGGACTTGCATTTCTATATTTATACACTGTGACAAATTGACATTGCATTTTCTCTATGATATCATAATCTAGATCACTACTCTCTATGGCACAACAACATTGTTTGTGTTATTTATTTTTATCATAGAGGATTGTATTTTATGAATCCATGGATTTATTTAATTCTATATTGCTCATAATCTATGGATCTTGTACTCATGACAAATACTTCCCTATATGGTTCCTTATTCTCTGAGATTCACAATAATAGAATGAAGCTTTATTTATTTGACTCACTATTAATCACAATAACTTTGTTACAATGAATCGTAGCTCATATCATGGCTCATATCTATGAAAATATTTCAATGACTCATATTCATATCAGAGGCATCACTCTTGTAGTTGTATTGGCATCGTGGTTCAAATTACTTTATGTTCATCATATACTTTGAGGTATGGATCAAGAATGTATAAGCTCACATTATACTTCATGGACAAGTATCATTCACACTACAATGATACAGTCAACGATGGCCTGGGACAAGTATATTGAAAGGGTGATTTATATGAAACGATCTAATACCCTTGATAAATACAAAAGGGTTGAATTCTATCAAGAAGGCAACCTAAAGTTCCCCACTAAAGGAATAATTCTAAAAATGGTAGTAAAATGTCAGTAATATTTATGCATTGATGACATAAAAATAAAGGCATGAAGATGTATGTGACTCAAGGGTATATGAATATGACAAAAATGCTCATTAGCAACATTATTTACATATCTGGGCATAAGAAGAAGAACATTTGGCCAAAGTATAGAGGGCTAGTTTTGAGCAGAAGAAGGAGGATTTTGACAGTAAAAAACGGATGAGACTTCTTTGTAATAGTGAAAACCTGAAGGAAATTGAAGCGACGTAAATTCACTGTCAAGTGGGTTGTTCTTGGAAGACCTTATGATAACAATCTTAAAGCATATAAGCCACTATTGAAAGATAGTTTGATTGGTGCCCTAAGGAGTATCAATTTGAAACAAAAATAGGATAGTTAGAAGTCTAAGGACAATCATCTAATAGGTATCTAGAGGAATGGTAAGAAGATTTATTTGAAGACCCCGAGAGTTCATTATTTTGGAAAGATGAGAATTCCAACTAGATGGCATAATTTTTTAAGTCTATGGAATTGCATTAACTGATAGATACTGATTGGAAATGTTAGCCAAGTTGTGCTCAAGGTTGAATAAACAATATATTGGCTAACCTTGTTCTGTGATAATTAGTCAATTGAAGGAACTGTGCAATGGAATATCTTTAAGGTAGGAAGCATTGTAGGAATTAGTGTTGGACATAGTTCAGGATGAAATTGGTGAATACCTCAAGTACAGGACCATGCTATGTTAGGAGGAAAAATTGGAGCCGTAGTTTAAGAAGCTGCAAGATGAGAAAACCCAGTGATAAGAGGCTATTTGAGGAAGCCACAACAATTGTAGGTAGCTAATGTAAGGGAAGTATGATTACTTTTGACACAAGATGAGACTTTTTGATGCACTCTCAATGTTTGAGAGGTAGTGAGCATGGATTTATCCTCTCAAGTTGAGAGGGAGTAAGGTTGGACACTAGTTCTCCTTGTGTCATATACTATGACGGATTAGGATTGATGTCCTAATTCAAGTACATGGACATGGATAAGGAGAATGGTCGATTGGATAAGAATATTGGATAGACATGCTTGAGTCCTAAGTCAAGTACATGAACTTGGATAAAGGATGCTCCGATGGACAAACATTTCCTTGAGGGAAATTTTCAAGTGGAGACATACTCTAGGCATCCTAGGTGATGTATGTACCATAGTGAGGTGGTGCAGTGTCCCATGAAATGCCTCCCAACAATTTTTTTTGTGTTCTTGTGAGAGATAGAGTGTACCTGTCAAGGCCTTATTATTGTGACAATCTTGGCTATGATGATACTATCATCATTGATGCTTATCAACATGGATCCCTTCTTATGAGAATATTTCAAGTTGAGGCAGACCTGTTGAGTAATTATGAATGCCTCCCTAGTTAAGAGGGGGTGCTCGAAAATTGACTAGGTTCGATCTTCATATTTACCTTTATACTTGTATCAATTTGTATTTTATGTAAAATAAGAAAAATAATCTTATTTAAGCATGGGTTTCATGCTCAAGGATAGGTCAAGCATGTTCTTCATGCTTCTAGAATTTGTTGAGTCAAAGAGTCAAAGAGCTAATTGGACCTATTATAAAGAAAAAGGAAAAATAAGTTTTAAATATGTAATTTGGGAAAAAAATACCTCTAGATGCCAAGTCATCCTACCTGTCTAGTTGGCCTAGCCCGAAAGGACATGTCCATTCGCACCCCTCTAGGCAGTAAAATAGATGATGATTTGAGCTCATTTGGATACACACAATTCACGTTGGGATTTTGAAATTTCGTAGAAGAAGAGAAGGCTGAAGTCAGAAGTAGAGGAAGGGGTTTCTTGAAGTATGATTTGTGAAAAGTATTCCTCATCATATTTCTTAATGAATATTTGTTGTTGGTATCTTTCTATTGATGATTTTACTGTGCAGAAAGAGGGTTTGACTTAGCATAAATAAGGGTTGGAATTTTTTGTAGTCGCGGGTCTTGGATATCTCACTTTGATCTGATTTTATAAGAAGAGGATTGTTCAGGTTTTCCCTAGTTGTGGGGTTTTCCCCTGGATTGGAGCCTATATCTTGTGGTCTTTTATTTTATGTGATCTTCATGTTTATGTTTTGATAATTATTTAATTAAAAAAACTTAATAAATATTAAAATAAATCAAACAAAATTCACAAACAATTATCAAAGAAAGGAAAATCACTCTAAATCATAAGCTTCCTAATTTTCCAACACAAATTATGTTACTAAGTGGGGTTGAAGCTAAACCTATTTTTAGAGATACTGAACAATCAATTGTAGATTTTTTGTTTGAAGATATATTTACACGTTTTGGTGTACTTAAGGAAATTGTAACAAATCAAGGTTCTCAATTTACATCAAATCTTGTATAAAATATTATGCACAAATACCAGATCAAGCATAAAAAATTACCCCGAATCATCCACAAACCAATGGGAAAGTGGAATAAACTAACAATATTCTAGATCTATTCTCACCAAAACAATTCAACTTCATCATAAGGACTAGGTGGACTTCTGTAAGCATTTTAGGCATACATGATCACTTAGCGAAATGCAACCAGATTTTCACCATATAAATTGATGTATGGGAAACAAGTCTTTCTTCCTATTGAGTTACAAATAAAGACATACTAAACAAAAATAAAACTTGGTTTGAACATTTCAAAAGTTGAGCAATAGAGGATAAGTCAATGCAATGAGTTAGATGAGATATGTCAAGAATCTATTAAATATTCTACACTCATTCAACAACATAGAATGAAATGGAACAATAATTTTTTGAAGAAAAATCAATTTCAAGTAGGTGATTGTGCTCTTGTTTTTTATTCAAAATTCAAAAAATTTAAAGGAAAATTCATTTCCCATTAGTTAGGACCTTACAAAATCGTTCTACCTCCTTACAGGTTTTTGAAGTGATGGGTCCTATAGTGAGAAACAAGATTGATGGGTTCAAAATCTTGGAAGCATATCCAAAATGTAGATAATTTTTGTAAGGAAATTCGTTTCCTTTCTTGTAGAAGTTCAATGGAGGAAACAAGAAAGTGATAAGGGAATCTTCAAAAAAGTTTCATTGGTGTTTATAGCTACAAAATTTCAAAGTATTTTGTAGCCAGGGCTATTAAATTACCTCTTGATGAAGAAAAAAGGTTTAAAAATAACAAGTTGAAGGACGATGTGATGGCCCTCGGTATTGAAACAATAATTTTGAAACTCCCAAGGGTCTCAACTTTAATTATCAACTCAGGGTTCATACAAATTTAACAGGGGTTGGTACTATATATGAAAAAAAACACTATTTATTTCCTTTTATAATCCTCATGCAAGTGAGATATGTAGTGTAGGTTAGATGAACATAAATTGAGTCAAGTTGTGAATCTTAATATGCTACAGGAAAGTGAAATTTTAGAAATAGCTTGCAAAAATGAAATGGAACACACCTATGTTGACTACAGGAAATTTAAAACACACTTTTCTTGAAAATAAATGCTTGGAAATTAAACTTGGAATCTATGTTGTAGAAGCAAAAACAACACTCATAAATCATACAATAAAAGCATCTAAGTGGAATTTAAAGAGATATCTACTCCTCAAAACTCCATCCTTAACATCCTAGACATGTTCTAATATGATAAATAAAGTAAATTAAGATTTTATTTCTTAATTGGATTAAGAAAATGCATTGTTTGTAGGCTACTACAAGATTCCCTGTTTTGCTACAGGAAAAACTAACAAGCCAAAAAAATACTAAAATGAAAATCTAAAATGAGAGAAGGGGGAAGAAATGGAAATGATATTATTCAGTTGGTAAAATCATAGAACAAATAATTCTAAGCTTCAACACTGTGAAACCAAGTTTTGTTCACCCTCTATAATCATAATCTTGGCTACACAGTAAAATAAGAAAATTGCATAAATTGTAACAATAGATGAAATGAAATGGAAACATATATGGAAATGTAATGATATTCAATATGAGTGATGCAATATGATAAAAAATTGTATAAATGAATTGTACAGAAAGTTAGCTCATAAAACTACCAACTTAACCAAGCATAAAGCTATCAAACTGTAATTTCTAGAAATGTTGATTCAAGAGATAAACAAAGTAAAATAAAGGCATTAAAATGATAGTAACTGAAATACAAGAGGGATATTAAGCTCTTAGGGTGGGCCCAACCCATAGATGCTCATATTCCTTAAAGAGGAACCAAGCTAGAAACTGAAATGATGAGTTTCTTCCATGAACTTAAAACATGTCTTACATAAGGGTATACAATGCTACAAAACTTTCTCAGATGTATTCAAAGCTTAAGCTCTTTCTAATATGTATTTTCATTACGCCTAAGGGGCTAAATTAAACCTCTTGTTTATAAATCAGGAGGTGGGCATCCTCCTTGAGAGGAGGGCTATATTTCCCCCAAAATATCCTTAAAATAAGGGATCTTTTCCAAGATCTAACTTGAAAAAATAGGAGGAGGCATTAAATACCCTTAACCAATCAAGTTTGAGTCTTCTTGTAGTAGGGAGAAAGTCCCTAGAATATCTCTAAAGATGGATTTGTCAGAATGTGCTCAAAATCTTTATAAATCCCACACAATAAACACATTAATCTAGGAAAACCACATTGAATCCTCCATGAACTCATTAATCTAAGAAAATATACCATTAAGTGTAAAATGTGGGGTCAAAACATTGTTTTATGTGCCTAGGAGTGGATTGATGGGCCTTATGATTTACCTATTTTTGAGGCCCGTCATGATGGTTGGAATCCATGAATTATATAAAAGGAATTCCAATAAATAAGCTCCAGAAGAAATGACATGATACCCTATTCATCATTTAGAAATTTCACTTGCGAATGGCGATATGGGTTACTATTCTTTTATAATTTGAAGTTGCTGATTTATTTTCAAGTTAATAAGAAAATCACTATTCCTTTTTATCTATTCAATAGCCTTAAGAAATGGAAAAAATATATTCAAAAGAACCCTTGAAACCTAGAATACAATATTTAACATTTTGGGTTAATTGAGTTGTTATTTCTTGATGAATTGCAAAAGAAAAATGAGATAGGATGAATTATTTGTCAGGGATAGATTTATAGTGTTGCTAGTAAAGATAGGGGAAGTATGTGAAAACCTTAGCACTGCTTAGGTTGAGAGTTAAAGAAACAAAAATTTAACTGGAGGAAGGAAAGGGAAACATATGGAGGCTAATCTTAAATCTTGGAAGAAAGAATCAAGTCCTCCAAAATAGAAACAAGTTCTAAGAGCCCTAAGGAATAAATATTCTTAGAGAAAATTTAAGCAAAAGAAAGGAAAAATGGTGTAAAACCCTAGGATAAGGAAAAAAAATAGTTATAATATATGGAGAAACCTCTAGAATAAGTGTTCCAGTGGGGAGAAGGACCACAAGAAGTATGGCCACGAGAAAAAAATAATAAAAAACGATGATAACATTTGTGGAAAATAGATTATAAAGGTAGAAGGTTAAATAAAGGAACAAAGCACAACATATAATGATACATTTTTCAAAATCTTAGTTAAATGTTTCAAGAAAAATTCCTCTTCAAAGACTCCATCAAAAGTAGAGCCTTGAAAAATAGTGAGTGATAAAGAAAGAAAGCTACAAAACCATTAGCTTTTACGACACCATAACCTGCAGATGTTTTCATGCTTAAAGAGTATGGAATAGATACTAATATAGGAACACACAAAGGAAATGGAATAAGTACCTTTGACATATATGGAACATAAGGTAAGTAAAATTGAGAATTTATAAACAATGAAAACATGAAGTTGAGGGAAATGTTGAGAAATTATAGAAGGAAAAGGAACATCTTAAAACATAGAGAAAATTGTTGGAAAGAAAAACATAAAAATGGTACAAGAAAATCCAAAAGACCAAAATTAGGAACACAAGACTTAAAATCAAACTCATAGAAAAAAATAAATAGAAATAAAACACTTCTAGTTTAGATATCTTGCTTGATGCTATAAAGCAAGTTGAAGAAGAAAAGTGACAACAACACAATCATAGAAAAAAATAAATAGAAATAAAACACTTATAGTTTAGTTATCTTGCTTGATGCTATAAAGCAAGTTGAAGAAGAAAAATGACAACAACACAATTTTAAATTTTGCAAAGGAATACAAGTTTTAGAGAAGATATTTGTTGCATGAGGACATGCAATACCTTTTAAATTTTGCAAACGAATACACGTTTTAGAGAAGATATTTGTTGCATGAGGACATGCAATAGGGGAGAAGTTGGGTCTTGAATTTCACCATTTTTTATTATCTATATCCTCAAATTTGATTCACAATTCCCTCTTTTGCCATTTTTTTTACCTTATTACCACTACATGTTTTTTTACAAATCTGCCATCTCAGGATTATACACCAACGATGAATTTTCAGGTAATTCGCTTAATTTTATACAATTTTCATCTTTTTGAATTAGTAATTTGGTTAGAATATACTATCCAATAGGTCACTACAAGAATCTCTGATTTCGTAGTGACTATAAAATTTGTAGCAAAATCGTTATAAGGTTGTTGATCTGAATGGTTGAAATGAGCTTAAAGATAAATTGTGAGTTGGAGAAGATAACATACCTTATGGAGATGAATTTTGTTTCATTGCACTGAGAGGCGCATTCTACAACCCTGTATGACCCGATGTGTAAGTATGTCAGAAACCAAAATAAAAATAAAAAAACTAAAAAAAATTAAAAATAAGTATGGTAAATAAATAAAAATATAAATAAACTAGAGGTATGGTAAATAAATACAACCATTTTTATATTTACTCCATAAACCACTTTATATTTACAAAAAATCAAAAAGAGGTTTTATTTAGGTGAAGCCTATAGGCCAAATACCATGGGACAAATTATTATTAATACCATGGGCCAAATACCATATTTATAAAATATGTATGGTAAATAAATTAATATAAAAAAGGTATAAAGAGACAAGGTAAATAAATAAAAATATATCAAATAGGATTAGAAATGCCAAATACCATGGACCAAATTATTATTAATACCATGCAGGAAAAAACCATTATTAACCCTAACATTAATACTAAAATATTATTATTATTATTAAATATAATATTCATATTAATATATTATAATATTGATATAAATTAAAAAAAAATTTTATTAATACATTATTAATTTTTTTACATTATAATATATATTAATATATCATGACATATGATAGAAGTGGAGAAATAGGGGGAGTGAAAAGTGAGAGATGGAGATAAATTGAAGGAGAGGGGAGAAGAGGAATGAAGAGAGAGAGAGGGAGAAGAGTGAGAGAGTTGGAGAAGGGTAAGTGAGGGAGAGGGAGACATAAAGATGTAGGTGTGAGATAGGGAGGGAGAAGGAGAGAGGATTGGAGGGTAGAGAAAGAGAGAGAAATAAGGGGGAAGGCAACAGGAGGTAGGAGAGAAAGGGAGAGAGAGGAAGGATGAGAGGAGCAGGAGAGAAGGAGGGATAGAGAGATGGAGTTGGAGGCAAAGAGAGGGAAGGAAGAAGAAAGACATAGAGAGGGAGTGACAAGGGAGAGATGGAGAGAGATTATGTATGTTTAGGGGTGAGATAAAGAGACATAGAAGGAGTGATGGAGACAAGGGGGAGAGAAGGAGAGAGAAGAAGAAAGAGAGGGAGACATAGAGAGTGAGTAGTGGAGAGAGAGGGGGAGTGATAAGGGAGAGATGGAGAGGGAGTGTGTATATTTGGAGGTAAGATAAAGAGACAAACAAGGAGATATCGAAAGAAGATTGGAGAGAAGGAGAGAGAGAGGCATATGGTAACAAAGTTGGAAGCTGAAGAGAGAGAGAGAGAGAGGTGGTAGAGAAAGGAAGAGAGAAAGTGAAGAGAGGTATGGAAATAGAGATGGAGATTGAGGGGGGGAGAGAGGGAGGTAAGAATAAATACATAGAGGGTGAAAGGTGGAGAGAGAGAGAGAGAGAAAGAGGGAGGGAGAGGAGGAGGGAGTGATAGATATATAGATTGGAGAAAGAGAGTGTATATTTTGGGGTTGATATAGAGAGACTGAGGGAGATACAGATATAGATGGAAGGTGAAGCGAAAATAGAGATAGATGGATAGAAGGAGGGAGGGACAAATAAATTGATAGATATAGAGTGAGAGAGCGTGTGTGTTTGGCGAGGTGAGATAAAGAGATAAAGAAGGAGAGATGGAGGGAGATATAGATATATATTGAGGTGGGGGGGTGGGAGAGGGAAGAAGATTTTTTATAGTAGATGCATTGATTTTAGTATAGATGGTGATTTCTAATCCTATTTGATTGCTTGCACTAGATGCATTGATTTTAGTGTAGATGTTGATTTCTAATGATATTTGATTACTTGCACTAGATGCATTGATTTGAATGTTGATTATTTCTAATCCTATTTTATTTCTTGCATTAAATGCATTGATTTCAGTGTAGATGAAGATTTCTAATCCTATTTTATTGCTTGCAATATATGCATTAATTTCAATGTAGATGTTGATTTCTAATTATATTTGATTTCTTGCACTAGATGAACTGATTTCAATGTAGATGATTTATAATCCTATTTTATTGCTTGCACTAAATGCATTGATTAAGTGTAGATGGTGATTTCTAATCCTATTTGATTTCTTGCACTAAATGCATTGATTTCAATGTAGATGGTGATTTCTAATCTTATTTGATTGCTTACACTAGATGCATTAATCTCAATGTCGATGTTGATTTCTAATTATTTTTGATTGCTTGCACTAGATGCATTGATTTAAATGTAGAGGATTTATAATCCAATTTGATTGTTTGCACTAAAAGAATTTATGTAAGTGTAGATGGTGATTTCTAATCCTATTTGATTGCTTGCACTAGATGCATTGATTTAAGTGTAGATGTTGGGTTTTAATCCTATTTTCCTACTTGCACTAGACACATTGATTTGAGTGTAGATGTTGATTTCTAATCCTATTTGATTACTTGCATTATACGCATTGATTTTAGTGTAGATGTTGTTAACTAATATTATTGGATTTCTTGCATTAGATGCATTGATTTCAGTGTATATGTTTATTTCTGATTTGATGTAACTGGATGTATGATGGTACATTAGTTTTAAGTCATTAGATTAATAGTGTGCTATGATTTTGGTGTAGGAACAAAAAATTATTGACAATGTACATTGATTTTTTTGTTATAGTAATTAAACCTATTAATATTGGAGAGAAAGAGAGACAAGGTATGATGTTTACTACAACAACTCGAGCTAAATATTTAAATGGTTTACGATTCCAACAGTCCTTTTCATATAATCAATATGAAAAGATGACAAAATTAACAAGAGTGAAAATAAAAATAGTAGAAAAAAATAGTTTGAGATTGATTTAAAATGGTTATATTAATATTAGATGTGTTTAAATATTATTGATAAAATTAATCATATGTTCCTCATATTATTGATAGATTTTTCTTGGTCGCACATGACTGAAACTAGCCTAGATCCATCTTAACTCCAGAACTATCAAGCGTAGAGAGGGATCAAATCTCTCGAGGTACAAACCTTTCCTCAAGCTTTGCACTAAAAAAAGAGGTTTACACCTTAAGAGATTTTATCCCTCTCGGCGCTTGATAGATCTGGAGTTAAGATGGATCTAGTATGGTATATATGATTAAATAGATGATATGTACCAAAAATTTACTAATTTTAATAGTAAATTACATGTTTTTTATTGAATATGCACCTATATTTTATACACATGAATCTTCAAACCAAAATATTTATTTACAAAACTATATACAAGAAAAATATTAAATCCTTAAAAAAATGCACTAAACTTGTTTAAAAAATGATCATGATATTATAATGAAGAATCCTCCCATGATCACTTAGCACGATGAAGCAATATTAATCTACCAGCCTGGATCCATCTTAACTCCAGATCTATCAAGCACCGAGAGGGATCAAATATATCAAGGTGTAAACCTCTTTTTTGAGTGAAAAACTTGAGGAAAGGTTTGTACCTCGAGAGATTTGATCCATCTCGACGCTTGATAGATTCGGATTTAAGATGGATCTAGGCTGGTTATATGAAGTTGAGTTGCAAGAATAACATGTGGTAAGGATGGTCAATGGTGGAGTCTACAATGGAGCATTCCATGCATATTAATGGCTATTTAATTCAGCCAAATCCTAGATACAAAATAATCAACATGAGTAGATCCTTGAACCAATTATCAATGGAACTATGGCCAAAACAATCCTTATAAACTATTTTATCGAGAGACTCTATTTTGTAAGCAAGGATACCCTTTTTTTCATCTACAATACTTTATTTTGAGATTTGAAGCCTTAATCATAGTGATTATGATTTTTTAAATTGCTATTCTATTCTCTAAAATCATACCGAGCAAGGTATATTGTAATAATCATTAGAGAGTATTGAAATCATATGTTTTTAGAACTAATTGTCGAAAACTTTCATTCTGTTCCTTTAATTAATATAAACAACAATTCACTCTTTCTTATATTACTTTAATTTCATGTGTGAATGTTGATTTGAACATAGTTCTATACCTCATAAAAGTGATGAAGGCCCAAAGCAGTAAGGGCCAACTGCACATGGTAATCCGTTACTTAAATTTAGTTTTGAATTTAAATATAATTGTTATATGCAACTTTCTATCCAAATATCATTTAGTTTTCATTTTCATTTATAGATGTTACTTGTTTCATTCAATGTCACAATTTTCATGCATAAAGTATTAATTTCCTTCTTATTTAAAGTTGATTCTTGATTTAAAATATTACTTTCACAAGAATTGTAGAAACTAGTATTTTTGTTCTTAGAATAAACTATAATTGGGGACACAAAATTAATTTTCATATCACAAATCATATTAATATATACCATTTAAGTAGTTTGCATATACTAGTTCCTGCACAAACAATGCTTAATCTTCACAATATTATGAACTTCAATTGATAATCAAAATTAAGGAATTTAAATACAATTAAATTACCCGAAAGACATCCATCAAAGGAGGGCCTTGAAGTAACTCTAATTAATTGACATGAAACAAACACTAAGAGATGATGTGAAGAGATAGAGTCACCAAGTACAAATGACATAGGGATGACCAACATGGGAGGTAAAAAAAACTACAAATGAAAAACTCTAGCTTAAAATTCCCTTGAACATATTAGGCATGAAACATGAATTCCTTATAAAATATGATACAAGGGAATCACTATTATAGTATAATGACATGTGAGGCATTGAAACACCCTCTATAGTGACTGGATGAGTAACAATTTATAGGAGTGTAGGAATCATATTGATGGTACACCTTTTAGGAAATCTATAATGCAACTACAAAAAAAGGATGCAAATGGGTTCCATCTTCAAGAGTGACATAACTGATGGTTGCCATTTCTTGATACAAATATCAATGAAAAAACCCCACTAATTTTTTTGATATCCCCTTCATATACTAATGATCATGAAGGAGAATATAAGTAATCTTGATAGTGTATATTTTGTTTAGTTTTAATGAGCCCAAAAAAGAGTTAAAAGTGTACTCATTAGGGTCTATTTTTTCATAAAGTTTAATGATCCAAAAATAGAGGTAAAATGATGCTTGATAATGTATCCTTCTCATAGTTTAATAAGCACAATAAATGGAGAGAGTGAGATCATTGTCTTTCATTTTTTAATGAGCACGAGAAGAATGAAAAGGAACCTCATTATTTGCATAAAATTTCCTCTTGGAAAATGATATGTTTCTCCATAAATCTTGTCCCTAGATATACGAGATAGTGATGCTACACTACCCAAAAGATTCCTCTAAATTTTCTACACCATTCAATTCATATTCGTGGATAAAACAAGTGGGATAGTCAACATATATTCACCCTTGACTTGTTGGTGTGGTTTTTGACCAAACTAGCTATGAAATAACTCACTCCTTTAGATATCATACTCCCATACTCAATTCATGTACTCTACATGCATCACCAATAAAATAACAAACATTTCATCTCCAAATGAGGAATTGTCGTTTTTACAGGCCATTTTTTCACATTTGGTCAATAGGATTTCAAACCGAATCAATCAACATCCATGAACATGTTATCATCATCCCCACACAAATTCATAAGCATGACCTTTCCAAAAAGTACGAGTTTCTGGGACTAATTGCTCAAAATAAATGTTTTTAAGACGAGGGAACCTTGTCCCTTTAGACACCTATGTTCAACACTGGTTTCTCCTTTGTGCACCAATGCTGATAAGAAATTGTTGCTCCCTTCTACAGGTGCGCTCATTCTAGAATTTGGGAAAATTAAAAATATTTCTGAAGCTTCCTCTTCTAGAAGCTTCCAAGGGTTGTTTTTAAACATTTACCATGGATAAGAACTCAAATCCTATCTGATCCTACCTTGGAGACTTCACCTCTTATCCCTTGAGTTCATCCTTCCATCATATGTGGATCTCAAGCCCATTATGGTAAATCCTAAACTACCCCACCTCTCTTATAAATCTATTTCCATCCATAACATTAGGGTTGGATTTTGGAGATTGATCATGCCCTCATGTGGCTGCCTTGAATCCAAGAGAGTCATCATCTTCATGCATTAGGGTGACATTGAGGTGTGCTTTGTGATAAGGAAGGAAAAGTCAACTTGGGGATATATCTACGAGACAAACTACTATTATTGGTTGTAAACCCTCTCCTATTTCTATTAATACAAAGAGTATCATGTTTTCCTATATGTGTTATGTTACATTTACATTCATGTATTTCAATGCCTAGCTGATTCATTAAATAACATAATTGAATTATGCTACGTAGATGTTGTAGATCCTTGGCTTGTTTTGGTTGTATGTGAAAGTTATAATTATAGCATTTGGAGCTATGATTGGAGATTACAATCCAGAAGGAAATTGAATCTTGCGACAAATTCCAAGTAAGCCTCTTTCCCATTCTTCAATTTCTCTAAGGAAAAATCTATATTCTTTTCTTTCTGTTGTTCTAGACCAGTCCACTAGGTTTAGGGAAGATACTTTTGTCCGTAATCGTAAATTATGTATAAAAATAGTGCAATAATATTGATCTAGCTAGAACATGAGAGCACTCAGATCCAATAATTAAGTATCACATATAATACTATATTTGGGGGGAAGACAGTGTAGCATATATATTAATGAAATGAAAATAATCTACAAATATACCTTGGTGTAAGGTTGTTCCTCCCTAGTTACCTTGAATCCTTTTCCTCCTTAGCTTGATTGGCTATGTTCAGGCTCACCATAACACTACAAGGAATTGGTTTTTGGAAATTCACTAGCATAAGAATGCTAACTATGTCTCCCCTCTTGAAGGGTCTCTTTATATAGGCTTACCATAGATCTAGGAGGATGAATCTAGACACCTTGGTATGAGAGAAGTTACACTTGATGACATGTCAATTAGGTGGATACAAGTCATTTATAGACCTGATGGTATGTGAACCATGAAATTATAAGTCATGCACAAGTTTCATGCTCAATTATGAGCCTTTTACCAACCTATAATGAGTTTTTTTTTCAAGTTCCATGCACAGTTATGATATTTTCACAACTCGGTATGAACTTTCTTATCAATCATGAGTTTTTCTTAATTATGAAGTAATTATTATTCATGTTGGAAACATAATCCTTTAGGGTTATGTTAATTTGTATTATTCACTTGGGAGTAAGGGGAAAATCCTCAAGTGAATGCCAATAATAATTAGAATTCTAAAAGACCTTTTGGAATATAAAACCAAGGGTATGAAATTTTTGTATTGATGTGCATCATATGAATAATATTTGCATCACATGATTATATAAATTGGTCTATTGTCTTGGTGTTGGATAATAATGGTAATATATTAGGTGCCTTCCTACCCTCCTCAATTATGTGAGAGTCGTAGGTTTGTGGCCATTTATGCACCTCATTATGTTTGGTCTTCCCACAACCCTTTTTGCACAATTCTTTTCCTATTAGTATTATATTTTTTTTGGTTCTCTTGGCCTCTCTGCTAGTCATATCTTCCCATTTGACCTTATCTCAACAAAATTCATGCTGGTTCTCTTGTCTGGTGCCTATTTTTTGTTGAGTAATCTCCTAGTTCATTATTTTGTAGGAAAAAGGACATTTTTTAAGGAAGCCATGTTGGGATTTGTTAGTGTCAATATTGGTATACTTCCACCAGGGATCAAAACACATTTTCATGTGCATATTAGGTGTCCCATACCGAATAATTTTTTTATCATTCAGTTAGGTCATGACATAAATTTTCAACGCTGGTGGTTGTCATTGTTAAATAAAATTTTTCTCCCTCCAAGATTCATATTACTGACTCATTCCCAGGTCCCTTTGAGCATAAGAACACATATACAAATGCTCTATTTTCACTTGAATGATTTTAAGTCAAAATCTCATTTAAAATTAGGCCAAAAAAGCACTTTCATTAGGTCATTATGGTTTTGCATTTATCAAGGTCACTCTTTCATTCCAATCAGGTCAATACATATATGAGAGGGATTGAAAAAGATCATCATGATGGTTTCATTATGTTTTAAAGATTGTATTTTCAGTTTCAGGACTTTTTATCAAAATGTCATTTTGATAAAAATTCACTTATGTAATTTAGTTTATTTTTTCAAATTTAATTTTATGCTAATATATGTAATAATTTAATCCCATAGCTGTAAAAGCCATTATGTCAAGCCTCAGTGAGCAAAATAAAATCCAACTTCATGACTTCAACAACTTACAAGGAAAAATTGTCAAAGAGTATTAGTGATAAAAGGAAGAAGACTTCAAACATTAGAAAAGTGGGTATTCAAAGCTAAATCAAAATCCACTTGGCTATAAAATCCCATCAAACATTTCAAAAGAGCCATTATTTCCTTTCAAAACATCAAGAGCATTCAACAAAGAAGAATTTGTGAGTTTTTGAAGCAAATTTGGGCTAAGTTTCTTGGTGCTGAGCATTTTTCACTTGGTGCTGCGGATTTGCATTGGCGCTGCATACCTATACCTTGGCACTGCACCCTTTCCAAGAGTTTTCAATGTGATTTGTGAAGGCACTACGTGCCTGTAGACCGGCGCTGCGCATTTGAAAAAGTGTTGCACGCCTAGACAGGAAAGGTTGTTGAGTGATCTAGCAACCCAAATCACTTCAAAAATTCTTCAACATTTTCCAAAAGTCCTCCAAGCACTTTTAAGAAGTAAGTACATGTCATAAGCCCTATTTCTAAGCTATTTGGTGATTCTTAAATGAATTGTAATGGAAACCCTAATTACAAGCTTGTGATCACTATTTATACACTTGTTTTATCCTCCTAAAATAAATATCAGTCATAAACAAAGTAATTTCATTGATTTAGGGTTTTTATTGATCCATTTTTCCCTTTCTCTCATTTCCTACACTCATTCCCTTCACCTTTCAAGCTAATCATCTCATCCCCTTCCCCTCATCTCATTTCACTTACACTCTAGGGTTTCACAAATCAGAATTTGAAAATGTATGAGGAAGAAGATAGTGGGATTGTTGGTGAGGCACAAATGCCAAGAAGAAATGACCATAAGGGAGGGAAAATAAATAGGTTTGAACTGATCACCACAAGGGAACTCATGTCCTCTCCTCTCACTGTCTCTTGTTTTAAACATGTTGGCTACTTTGAGTTTTGTGAGAGAGTGGAGCAAGTCCAAAATCATTCAGAGTTAACAAGACTGTTCATCATCATTCTACATGACAAGAAGGTCAATCTTGCTGGGGTTACTTTTGAGATGTCCACTAGTGCCATTGCAGCTGCTACAGGGATACCTAGTGTGGGGGAGAGGTGGTTTAAACAAGAAAACATGGACATGAGTTATTTTGAACCATACCTCAAACCTAGGTATAAAGATCACAACAAGTCAATTTTCCCTTTTTCTCATCTTCTTGATTGGTATGTGCCCATGATGAGGATAATAATGAAATACTTCACTTGTGAGGGGAGGTTTTCCTGCCTCTACTCATATCATATCCATCTCCTCATGCATTTCGCTAGAGTTAGAATGTTGCATTTGCCTTATTATTTTTTCTATAACATTGACAAGATGGCTTACATTATGCAAAAGAGAGATTACAATCAGCAAATACAAAGCCTATTTCATCATTCACTCTTCAAGATGGTGGTTATGCATCAGCTCCAACAGAAAAACATTTCATGGGATGCATTCATTGCCAATGAGGTTTTCACTACCCCACCTGCCATCATGAGCAGGATATTCCTTCATCATCTCATCCTCCCATTTCCACTTCTCCATCACATCCCACTATTCATACATCAACTCCCACTCACATCTATTCACCTCATGTTGATCCTACCTCATCACCTTTCTACAACCCTTCACCATCATATCATGATACCAGAGCATCAAGTAGTGAAAGGGAAATTGAGGCAGCTGGCACTAAAATGACTGATATTGAGTCATTTTCCTTGAAATATCAGAGAGGACATAGGCATGTGTTTTCTTCATATGGTGTGAAAGGGGCCATTCCTTCTTCATCAGTAAAACAGGTAGACAAGGGCAAGGAAAAGGCTACAGATCCTATCATTGTTGAGGAGGAGGAAAAACATGAAGCTGAGCAGGAGTTTCAGTTGATTGACCTTGATGATGAGGATGAGGTAGAATCACCAATGCATTAATCAAAAGCAAGGAGGCCAAGATTAATGATATTCAAGCTAATATTGGTAGAGCAAGGAATGTGATTGAATTTATTGAGCTAGAGAATCAACAGTTGAAGACAAAGCAGACCATCAGTGAGGTCAGGGCAATTAGAGCTCAGAGAGAGGCAAGAAAGGAAAAGGCCTTGCTGGATGAGATCTTGGGTAGTTTGATGACAGTGATGATGAAGAATATTAGCTTCCAAGATAGAGATCGAAGATCATTGGACTAAAGAGGGATTTAGCCTAGGAAAGGCAGAAAGAGGCAGAATTGGCAGAACAACTTACTCCAAGTGAGCTGCTTGCCATAGAGATTGACGGAGAGAGAGAGTCTTGGATTGAGAGAGAAAATTTTCATTTACAGGGCTTACCGGAGAAAGAAAAAAAGGACACTGACATTCAGAGGAAGATGGTGAAACACGATGCCATGAGAAGCAAGATTGCAAGGGTCAAGCTCAAATGAGCCCATGCAAAGATTCGGACTTTGACCAAGTAAAAGGAGAAGAAGATGTTGAATATTCTTGCTGAGATGTGTCACCATGCTTTTAACCTCTAAATCAGAAAGAAAATTCCAATTTTGGCAATTTTTTGTAAATTTTGATTTTTGGGACAGTTTAGCATGCAAAAAACTTGCTAAACGTGCAACGCCACTAGCGCTGCGCTCTTTTTTGGGCCATCCAAATGGAAAATGGTCAGAATAATCATGTTCCTAATGAAAATTACATCAACCTCAGAAATTTTTAGGAGATTTTGAGTAGAACTGGTCCCTCAAAGAAGCCAAAAACCATCAAAAAATCAAGTTTCTGCCCTCTTTTTGACCTTGGTGCTGCGTGTTTATGAGTCTTGGGAGAACACGTTTTTGATAGGGCATATGTACACCATTTTAGAAAGTGAAAGAATATATAGAAACTAGACTCATAAAAATTTCCAATGAGCTATCATGGAGCTAACTTGGACAAGGGTAAGGCCTCCAAAAGTGGCTTACAAAACAGGTCAATTTTGCTGTCATGGCGCTGCACGTTTACTAGGAAATTTATAGTTTTACCAGTTTTTTCAATTTTGAAATTTCACCTCTGATTTAATTTTTACTTGGGTAAATGAGAAGTTACCATTTTAAATATCATGTTTTACCTTTTTCCTAAGGTATATACATTAGGTAAATCATTAGTTTGAAGTCAAATGTATCGGTTCTAAAAGATAGGGATGAGTCACTTTCCTCATCCTAGGGTTTAGCATTCAGTTCAGCTTTTGGTGTAACAACTTCCTCACCTCATGGATTAGACCCCTGAGGATGAGATGAAGTGGTTTTGAAGTCTATAAGGTGTAATTTTTCATTCTTTGTAATGGTTGGCATCAGTTGAAGAGATTGTATTGATCAAGTATCATTCTGGCTTGGACATTAATGGAAAATTGAAACTATTTTCTTGGGATCCCTGTGGTATGAGTTTTAAACATTGTTTCTTCTCTGTGATTGATTAGTTAGATTGTATTGTTAATTCATAAACCATTTTACATCTATAATATACTTGTTTTCAAGTTTTAAAGACAAAATTCATATTTAGTTATGCTCTATTTTGGGAAATTCAGTATAATGTGTTCATTTTCTTCAGTTTAGAGAAAATATATTTCAGATGCTTTCTATAGCTCCTCACTAGTATTTCCATATCATTTAATCCTATTTGAATGTTAAAAATTTTACCTACCTTTCCCCATAAAACAAACTAAAATTTCATCCTCTTGGCCTTGATCTATTCCCTTGACCTAATCCCTGTTCAGTGAACCCAACCCTAAAATCAAAATCAAAACCCCTTGTATTCCTTAGCTAGCCTAAAATCCTTTTCATCTAGCCCTCTTGGTTGTGATTCTATAAAGAGATACCTCTATAACTTGGTAGGGCTAGATTCCAAGTCCAAATTTTGGCTTGAGGTTACCTCATGATTGTCTTCTTCAGCTTAAGGATAAATCCGAGTGATAACAAGATCCAAGTTACATTGTGGGTAGATGTTTTTCAACCCTGCAATCTAATGTGGTTTGATTATCATCCATAATTTGTTCCCTTCATGTGTTTCATAGCTCATTTATCACATTTTCAGGGTTAAAATGGTGATTCCCAATCTTGAATAACAATTCAAATTCTCGCCTAGACATCTCTTCATTTTTCTAGTCTACAATGTTGCTTATATGATTAGTTATGATTAGTAACAAGCCAAAGGAATCTAACATAGATTTCCCCAAGAAGAAGGAATCTTAAATATTATTCATCACCATCGTTATTGCTTTTAGTAATCAAGGGAATATATATCTGCAACATGTTACACTCCACATATAGTTTGAATGTGTTCCAAATGGTTTTCTTGATGATCATACCCTAGATTCAAATGTCAACCAAGTGAAAAAAAACAATGGATGGCTAGGGATTGGAGTAGATAATCAAGTGATTGAATGTAGGTTAGAATGATTGTATCATATATTATTAATGGCTAAATATTCTACATGCTGCGTCATCCAATAGTGGTTTATATCTGGTCATTCAAACAGTTGAATCTCTATGATCTAAACTGGATGTGAAGAAATTTTTGAGAAGTTGTTGTCACTGATGTCAATTCTAAGTCATTGATGTCAAATGTTAAGTTCAAGGGGAGAATGGTAAGTATGTTATCATTGATATGTTGTTGCTTAGCTTGAGGTCATGGATCAAGGTAATATCTTTGAAGGAATTTCTTCTTCAGTTCCTTGGCTCCAATAAGGAAACTAAGTATTTAGTTGGATAAACCTCTCCAAGGCCTTTCCAACAATATATGGTACTTAGATTTAAATCCAAAGGAATGGAGATAAACCTAAGTTTGAATTTTGGTAGTTTAAATAGGGTTCCAACTGATCATGGCTTCAGTGTGGGTGTATACGAAAAATTCTGTACCCCTTCCTTTGTTGAATTTGGAAAATAAAAGGGGCCCAAAAGTACAACCATTTATTTCCAATCCAATAGGCCAACAGAAATTGCGTGTCATGCTTGGGAGTATACTTAGGGGCATGATAAGTTATATATGTGATAAATCTTGTACCCTCCCCTTTTTTAAATTCATATAGACCAGAGGGCTCTAGGATGAGTTTCGAATGTTTCTCACATTACTGAAATTGGCACACCTTTGGATGTTTTTTGTTGTTTAATGTAAGAGCGGAAGGCGAAAGGGAAAAAAAACCTAATCACAATATTTGGTCACATAGGGTTGGATAAAGCACATAGGCACTTGTTAAAACACCAAACCCAATTGGTGTTCACACAACAATGATGAGCTGCGAGAGGCCGGAGACAAGCATTGGCACAATTTTTGAGGTGACAAGTAGGATTGTAGGTATTAATCCAGCCATCACTAACATGGTAGGTGAATCAACAAGATGAAATGGGAACATACACATGGCCATATGGAAGGGTGACACATGTCACTACAAGAAAAAAGGACATTGGTGAGGGTCATGCTTGTGACGGACCTTTAAGGTCCGTCACCAATGTCACATATGGTGACGGTCCTTAAAAAAGCATCGTTGTAAGTGTATATAGTGATGGTCCTTTAAGGTCTATCACCAAAGCCATTTTCAGTGACACTTTTGGTGAGGGTCGTTAAAGGCACATCACTAATTCTGTCTTTAGTGACACTTCTAGTGAAAAACTTTTAATGACCTTCATCAATGCTATTTTTGTTACTTTTGGTGACGGTCAAAAAATGTTCGTCACCATTGATCATTCCAATGAGTTTTTGATGATGTTATGTTCTTGTTAATATATCTTTTTTTCAAAAGATAATGATTTAATACCATTATTGTGGAGTATTTTTTATAATATGTCAAAGGCCATAGTGGTTAGATTAAATAATTTTTTTAAGAAGTAATTAGTGTGCATCATTTCCCTCAAATAATGACTAGTCGTGCGAATAGAGTTTTCCTATGAGTCAACACATGATTCATATATTTTAAGTTTATTATCTAGAAAATTCCCTTTAGATAAAGTCCCACTAGTTTGTGTAGGAAATATATTATTTAATACATAATCAAGCTCTATCAATTCTATTAATGAGAAAGACCTAACACTCCTCAACAATCCGGGCACACCTTAAACTAATGCTTTGGCACACACTAACATCTTTTAGAACCTCGCATGTATTAGAACATCTTGCCATTACACTGATGCCCAAGCACATGGTGGCATGTGCTAGCACAACATAGAAATCTCCTAGCATGTGTTGGCATGCATGTAATCCCTAGTATGCCCTCGAACACCTTGGTTGAACTCATTGACATACATTAGCACTTGGCACACATTGCCACTTGGAATTTATTGGGACCTATTATTAGTATGGTTAGCATGCCCCTTTTGAAAAAGATAAAGTCTTGACTTATTAACCCTCTTATTGTTTCTTCCTTTTGTTTCCTTGAAACTTCTTGACACATATTGACATACCCTGGCACCCAGCACATCCTTAACACATGTCATGTATTGACACTATTTGGCACATATAATTAGCACACCCTAGAACTCCCAAGCACACTTTGAGACTTATTTACATGTCTTGATATTCCCTACCATGCCTTACCAATCCTTATCATAACTTGTCACTCCCTCCTTGGCATGACAACTAGCACCCAATAAAACTAGTCCCTAGCATACGTTCCTCATATTCACTAACTTCCATGAATTTTGACCTAGTGCTCCCTTAATGTTTTGTACTAGTACTCCTTAACACTCCTCAACATGCATTAGCACTCTCTAGAACACCTTATCACTCTTAAACATGCTCTTCCACTTCATAGCATGCATAACACTCTGTGACACATATTGGCACTTGGCACGTGTTGGCGCTTGGAAAGTATTAGCATGTATGGAATACGTTGACATACCTTGGTATAATTTGGCATGGTTTAATATTAAATTTATTTGAGATCAATTGTTGGAAAGTAGATGAGAAGCAAAAAAGGAAGACTTGGCACTTATAATTCACTAAGACTTTGCACTTGGCACCTATTGGTGCCTAGTGTTGGTGTGCCTAGCATGCCCCTCTTGGAAAAGGTAAATTGATAACTTATTAACCCTATTATGTTTTCATTTCCTTGTAGTTTAACTTGTTCTCCCTTTTGTTGCCTTGAATGTCCCTAGCACGCATTGACACACCCTTGCACATCTTGGCATGCCTTATCACTTGGCACATCTTAGCATGTTTGACATGCCTTTGCACTATCTGATACATCTTAGCATTCCCTAGCACGCCTTGGCACTCATGTCCTCATAGCTAGCCTTTACATTTTTTCATGACTTGGGAACCCAATCAATTCATTAGCTACTGCAATTCATGTGACAATATTGGCTTTCTTCAATTGCAACAACTTGACCAATTGAACCAACTACAAGTAGATTTTTCCTTGTACACCTAAGAACTGCCTATAACTCATATTATGCCACTCATGTCCAAACTCAACTTGTCCCACTTGACTAGTTACCAAGACAAGGATCACATGATCTAGCCATGGCCATAAAACAACTAAGCAACATATATTACATAGGAAATATTTCACATGTATGTTCAGTTGGTATAAATAGTAGAACATTAACTAAGAGCTTGCAAGAACCACAAGATGCACAAGTCACACAAGATATAGGCCGACACATGTCAAGTGCCCAAAAACTTATACACAACAATATACAATATGCAATTATCTAGAATAGTTTAAAGCATGAGCATGTAGCCAAAGTGTGCCACATCTCATATAAAAAAATAGCTAAAGGCAAAACAATGTTGTGCCTAGCACAAAGTGATCTCCCTTTGTCTAAAACTACTATGTTGAGCCCCATATAACAACCGTAGGCTTGCCTCTTATAAATCCTATTCTAAACTTCTCCTAACACACTTCATCCTTAGCACACTTGAATTCGCTCACACTCCCTGTCACACACTTTTATTCATTCCTTTCCATGCATTTTGACCTAGTTATCCCTTGATATGCCCCGACACTCCCTAAAGCTCTTCAACATGCATTGACATTGTCCAACATGTGTTAGCATGCCTTTTCATTCCTAATGTGCATGCCCTGACCCTCCCTAGATATTATGCCCTCACAACTACCCTTACTTAATTTGAAACTTGGGAACCCAACCAAGCCCTCGCTTGACTACAAGAGCTTGACCAAGTTATTGTTACTACAACTAGATGATGTCGTTGAATTGTGTAGCTTGGGAGGTACTCCACAGGCCTACTGAGATGGGTTTGTGTGAGTTTGGTCACAAAAGGATTTGTGGGCAAAGAAGCCAAGAAAAGGGATTTTGGACCCAAGATGTGTTTTAAAATCTAAAAGACCATGATCATCCTCCAAGAGCAAGATCATCATGTGAGGGTTCACAAGAATGTTGCATACCTTAATGTAAGTTCGAGCTAGGAAGTAGGATGGCATATTGTTGGTTCTCTTATGGCAGATCGAGCTTAAGAGAGGTTTCTCATGAGAATCTGGGCATGTGATTTCAATGTTGTGTTTGTGTGAAGACGACATAAAATTATGAAATGTTGAAATTTGCAACAAGAAACATTGAAATTGGAAATCGGAAAGGACAAAAAATAATGCACCCACACTGATGAGGAATGTGGGGCATCTAATTTATTTTTCCCTTAAATAAATTGGACAATAAATTGTAATTTCATCTCATATGAACTTGTGTCAGTTAACTAAGTCATGTTGATTGAGTTAGCTCAAAAAATACAAGTTAAGGGTCTAATATGAGGCATGCAGAGGTATTAATCTAATATTTTTGGAGTCCAGTTGTAGTTGATGCATTAGTGGGGTGCAGGTGTTATTAACTCAATTAAATGAGTTAAAACCAGTTTAAATAGTTCTAAATAATTTATGAGCTAGAGAGAGGTCGACCAGTGAATTAAATTAGATTTAATTCACAATGAGTGATCAATTAGATAACTAATAATTCACTATTAATAGCGGCATGCATGTCAGTTCCGAGGAAGCCCCAGTTGAGACAGAGGTTAAAGGGAACATAACTATCAGTTGTATTTATACTAAATTTCCCATGTGCAATTATAAAGTCATTGGTATGCCACGATGGATTTCACATTCAAGGAAGATTGATTTTCCTAACTAATAGGGAGCTAATTCCCTAGGAATTTCATGAGTAAGGCAGGTTGAAGGAAGGCTGAGAATTGGCTAAGTACTAAACCGAGTGTGCCTAGATCAACGAGAGACAATTGGGAGAGTGTTGGAGAATATCATTAGAGATTAACCATTGTATTGTTTCATTATTCCTTTAATTAATACATAATATAGATAGAGGGGTTTTAATCAGTTGCTTTCCCCAGATACATCTTGTGTTGTGTAATTGATAATTTATTTCTCTTACTTATATGTGATTGTGCAATCATGTTTTGTTTCCGAAAATTGTAGGAAGGATTCAACATATCGTTTTAGTACATTACATGATTAGATTGAATCTCGTTGGTTAGATTTTCTACATGGTATCAAAGCAGAAATTTTTTGGGTGGCAAGTTTGCAGAGAATATCTGAAGATTTTGGCGTAAAATTTAAAAAAAAAGCATATAATTTGGATTCCTTATGAAAAAATACCCAAATGGAAAATCAACTCGGAGCTTGGATGAGGGAGATATTGTCGATTTAAAATCAACTATTTTTTAGAAAATTTTGTAATGGCAAGACAATTACAATGTGTTCGAGTCAAGAACCTATATGCACTTGAGGTACCAGATGCATGCAAATATTTGAGGAGCAAAGCAGGGGTTAGAGAATTGGTTGTTGAGAGGGAGTACAAATTACCTCTCAACATGCAACCTTAGAAGTGGTTTCAAAATGTTGTGGACTAGCCACAATTGGAGAAGCATACATGAGATTGAGTGGAATCGTCCACTCAAGTAGAGACCTCCGTGAGGGGGGAATTTCAATCCAGATGGGCAGAGGGAGCACATGCAACCATACCTCCAGATGAAAGGTGGGGTGATGTGTAGACATAATCCCAAGATAAGAAATTTGGGTAGGGTCGATTGAGATGGTGTGTCTCATAGATTGAACCTAGCTATGAGGAGTCCACAGTACAACAGTAGTAGGAAGGATCAGTTAGATTGATGCAGTTAGATGTTAGGAAGACATAAATCAGAGTGACAGATGTCATATACTGGAGCACAGATCAGAGTTGGCAATAGTGCAAAGGGCATGGATGTAGATGCTAGTAGTAACGTGGAGAGTTCAGTAGACAGGTGCAGTAGCTAGCATAAGTCAGAAGAATCTAGTGAGAAATGCATTATATTGATTTAGTTGTTCGGAGGCTATTTAGTTTTAGGATTTGTAGGTGAAAAAAACACTAGATAAGTGTTGCATGCAAAATTCAAAAGGTATCGGATGGGATAAATTGAATTCCTTTCTTGTTGAGAGGGAGTGTTGAAATTTGCAACAATAAACAGTGAAATTGGAAACCATAAAGGACAAAAGAAAAAATGCAGCTATATTGGTGAGGAATTTTGATGTACCAAGAGTGAGGAATGTGAGGCGTCTAATTTATTTTTCTCTTAAATAAATTGGACAATAAATTGTAATTTCATCTCATAACAACTTGGGTTAGATAACTAAGTCATGATGATTGAGTTAGCTCAAGAAATTCGAGTTGAGGTGATCGAGGTGGATATTGGTGGCCACCCACCTATTCCACTTGGGCCCTCACCATTGTCTCTTTCAGTTTTTTAGTTTCCTTAATTATAGCACAATTTACTATTTTTGTTAGTTTTTCAGGTCCTGAACTTCCGCTGTAGTTTTGAGGCCCCAAACAAAATTTTTTGGTCATGAAAATTTTACTGTTTTCATAGAAATCACATTAGCATTTGTATTCCTCAGAGATATCTTTCTGACAAGGTATTATGTGTGTCAAATGAAGATCATATGACCAAGTTACAATCCCAGGAAATTGGTTGCCCAACTACCCTCAACGGGGCCCATAAAATCTTGGTGTTACATCTACTTAGGTTAGTGTTTTCTCTTATTTTTCAATAATAAAAAGGCCCTTGAGCCTTATTGTAACATAGTTCAGAGGCATGTATCCACCACATCTCTTCTCAGAGATAAGCTACTATTTCTCGAGCTAGTTTTTTTTCCATTATGTCTGTAAGCATTTTTCAGTATTTGATATTAATGAAATGGAGTGTTATTCCTACTACATCTCTGTGTTTATGTTTATTTTTGTATTTTATTGTGTTCTTTCATATTTCTGGATCATGAGGGTCTAAGATGAGGCATGTATATGGATTCTAATATTTTTTGGGTCTAGTTGCAATTGATGCATTAGTGGGGTGTAGGCGTGAATTAGTTAACTCAATTAATTGAGTTAAAATCAGTTTAACTAGTTCTAACTGAGTGATGAGCTAGTGAGAGGTCTAATGAATTAATTTAGACTTAATTCACAATGAATGATCAATTAGATAACTGATAATTCCCTATTAATAGTTGCATGCATGTCAGTTCCGAGGAAGACCTGGTTGAGATAGAGGTTAAAGGGAACATAACTATCAGTTGTATTTATACAAAATTGTCCATGTGAAATTATAAATTCATTGGGATGCCAAGATGTATTGAAAAATCAAGGAAGGTTGATTTTCCTAATTAATAGGGAGCTAATTCCCTTGGAATTGCATGAGCAAGGAAGGCTGAAGGAAGGTTGAGAATTGGCTAAGTACTAGACCAATTTTGCCTAGATTAGTAGGAGACAATTGGCAGAGTGTTGGAGAATCTCATGATAGATTAAGCATTGTATTGTTTCGTAATTCCTTGACTTAATGCACAATAGAGATAGAGGGGTTTTGAGTAGTTTCTTTCCCCAGATACATCTTTTTTTGTGTGATTGATAATTTCTTTCTCTTACCTATATGTGATTGTGCGATCATGTTTTGTTTCTGAAAATTGTAGGAAGGATTCAATATCTTGTTTTAGTACATTACAAGATCAGATTGAAACCCGTTGGTTAGATTTTATACATGAAATAGAAGAGAGGGTTTATACGATCTCGTCTTGCAGTGGTTATAAATACAAACATAAATGGAGGAGGGATTTCACTGTAATTTAGAGCCAGAACAACAGTAGACACAGGCATAATATTGACTGAGCTAACCCTAGTTTGAGGGCCGACATTGAGATCTGAAGTTCATGTCAAGATTCAGTCAAATAAATGCCCAAAATCTATGGATCCATATGAGCTAGGTCGAGTCCCTTATGGAGGCAAGAGTCGTGGTTTTTTGTATGGGTGGATAGGGTTTGTTATACAAAAATTAGAAGTACATAAGTATAGTGCCCTAGTTAGGAAAATTTCCTAGCATGTTTAGTTCATAAGGTATGCCTTTAAGACTGTGAAAAATTTGTGTAGAAGAAGAGCAGTTGTGACCCTTAAAGTGAGGTTTATTTCTAAAATATATACTGTAGATCTGGAAGATGGTTTGTAGATTCAGTATGCATGGAGATAGCAGATCCAAAGCAGGGTGGAACCTGAATAGAAGATTGAGCATGCAAAATAAATGTGCCATGTGAAGAATGGATTGACATGTAGAGGAGTTGATTTGGTGGACTATCCATGGAGTTTTAGACAGATATATAAAGAAAAATATAAAAATTAGTTACTGGACTATTAGTGGTTGATTTTTGACCGTAGTTTAGTCATCTACAGATTGTTAGAAGGATGATAAGAGGAGTAGTTCAAATTTATTCATAGATTGGATAACAAAGATCAAATTGTCAATACACAAGAAAAATGATTTTTAGAGAACTCAAACCATTATTAGGTGGAATATTTGAAGAGCCCTAGATGAATAAAATATTGTGAGCCCTAGATCAGTAAAAATAATTGATTGTGGTTGGGAAGATTGATGATAGTCCAAGTATAGTTGGAGGGTTGTTAGGTGACTGTCAAAGAAGAGCCCAAACTCTTGTACTTGTGAAGGACAACAAGATTGGTAGAAGGGCATGTGTATAGGGCCTAAGGATGTGCAGACTTTGAAGGACTAAAGTAGCAGTCAAGTGGGCCAACCAACTAGCCCTAGTTCACTATATTGTAGAGGATTAATTTAGTGAGAAGAAGGGAAACCTCCATAGTCCTAGACTTCTCATCTTGGATCCATAGTATGGAAAAAGTGGGCATACCAAATATTTTTTCACAAATGGAGTTGTGAACAACTTGTTACCACTCAAAATAGTAGTGGACCTAAAAGGGGTTCTTAAGAGGGCAACAACTAGGACAAGGGAAATGGTGGAGGCTTTAGCCCATTGTCACCATAGCTAAGGCTCCTTACTCTTCACAAAATTTCACCTATGGGAGGAGTCCCAGTAGTTTAGGAAGTCACTTGTATATTATAGGTCAGTGAATAGGTGGGAAGTGACCCTAGAAGCCCTTTCCCTAAGATAGAATAAAGAGTGGGACATGCTTTCCTTTTAAGCAAGGGAATTGATATTCTAGGGAGAGAGGAGGGGGATTGAAGGGTTGAGGGAGAAGAATAAGAATTATGAAGGAAGTTATCAATCCCTAAAATCCTTTGGGAACTTGGATTCCAAAATGGTCCTTGATGAAAGGTCGATTCCAAAATGGTCCTTGATGAAAGGCCTTTGACACCAAATGGGACCACACGGGGCCAAGTGGACCCAACCAAGGTTCAGGGATGGAATTTAGCAACCAATGATGTTCCTATCTTGGAAAATGTGAGGGGAAAGGATCAGGCAAGAGTTTTTACTTCGATGGGTCAAATTGATCCTACTAGGTTCTAGCCTTGGGAACACCTATGAAAAACTTGATCTTAGAGCTAGGGCTTGAGGTATCTAAATATTCCATCGTCATAATTGGCCCAAATAATGAGGAGAGTGAGGGGACCTACCAATGTAGTTGCCTCTAGGAGATCAAAGTTTTCCTCTGGCTATATTCTTGGGAAATTGATGCCCTAGGTGACCTAATAGGGCTAGACCTAGGGAAAAATGGAAATTTGTGAAAAAGGGGGGAAATAATTACCCTTTTTGAGGTACTAGTGCATAATTCACTTGGGGATATGGATTCAGGGGTGATAATGAACAATAATTCAGTTTCTTGATCAAGGAGGCCCAGAAAGTCAACTTCGTCCAATGTGAGAGGAAAACGAAAAGTGACCTTCAAGCATTTATACTTCATACAAGTGGTGCAATTTTATTGAGATAAAATGATCTATAAGACATTTCATTCATCCAACAATGGCCCATACATTAAATAAACTAAATAGACACATAATTCCACATTTCCATCATGCAAAAATTAGCCCTAGTTATAGCGAAATTCAATGGTATGCAACAACAAGAAGAATAGTGTTAAATTTTCACTCACAATGTTAGAGAGTATATCCAACGAGATTCACATTTTCAAAAACAAATCACCAAGATAAAAATAGCCCAAATCCATACATAAAAATGCATCCATCATCCAAAATAGTCCTCCAAGGAAAAATGTGAAGTTCTCTAAAGATAGAGAGATCCCAAGTCAAGTGATGATACAAATGAATCCAACTAACTCCTATTTACATTGATTAGGAGTTGATCGAATTAGCTTATGGGCCTACATTAGGCCCTAAACATAAAATAATATGCAAGTAACCCTAAATTTTGGTGACAATCCCACCAAACTATCAGACATGGAATAATAAGCCTCATAAGAGGTTAACTGATGCTTAGGGCATTCTCGAAGGAATATTGGGTCTATGAGTGCCATAATGATGCATGGGACCCATAAAAAGTATTGGACAAGGAGGTGGTCCCTTGTTCTCCAAACATTAAACATGTGGTGCTCTCATTAAACTTGTGGACTGAAAGGGTTGTGTGTGGCCACCATCAACAAGTAGGTCAAGTGTTGTCTTGTTCATGATAGATTGGTTGTCAAAGGATTTACACCAATCCCTAGTTGTATTCCTTGTATCAGTGTAATTATAAAGGGTCACGATCCATGGTACTAGAGCTATAGCCTGTTTTATTGTAGTTTGTAATATAATGAAGAAGGGTTTGCACACTAACACTCCCTGACATGCCCTGGCACTCTAGCATACCTTGGAATTTCCTAACATGTAACCTTGCTACTCCCTCCTTATCACACCTGAAACTCACTGAAAATCCCTATTAGACACTCTTATTCATTCATTACCATGCATTTTGAACTAGTTATCCCTTGTGTTTCCATGGCACTCCCTAGCACGCATTGACACACCCTAACATTTGGAACATCCTAGCATGTCGCCCTAGCACTCTAGCATTCCTTGGCACTAACTTGCATAGCTTTAAACTCCCTCCTTAGCACACCTAGAACTCGTTGATACGCCTTGTCACACACTCTTATTCATTCATTTCCATGCATTTGACACTAGTGCTCCCTTGTTTTTCCTTGGCACTCCCAAACACTCTGCCCTGGCATGCATTGGCACACCCTGGCACCTGGCACATCTTGGCATGTTTCTCTAGCCTCTAGTATTCCTTAACACTGCCTACCATACCTTGACGTCACTCTCTCCTTAGCACACCCGAGACTCACTGACACTTCCTATCACAAACTCGTATTCATTCATTTTTAAATATATTTTTATATGTTCTGTTATGATGAACTGTCTAGTGGAAAATCCATGATAGTTTATGAATCACCCTAACATATATCCTTTACGCAAGTCATATGATGATATTTCTTCACACTTATTTATCTCTAGTTGTCCCAACACAGTGCAGGTCATCACCACCACCCTTGCAAAATTGAACATGATAGGCTTGTGGTCCTATCTAAGCTTGGAAGAAAAATTCAAAACTTAGTTACACAACATGATGGAAGATTATTATAAAGGTTTCCCATGCTTTCTAATCAACAATATCTGGTGGGATTGGAACAAGAACACAATTTTTTCACGATAAACATCCATGATAGTTTACGAATCACCCCTGCATATATCTTTTATGCAAGTCATATGATGATATTTCTTCACAATTATTTATATCGTGTCCCGACACAGTGCAGGTCATCACCACCACCCTTGCAAAATTGAACATGATAGGCTTGTCAATGGACTGTTAATGGATGATTTGTGACCCTAGTTCAGTCATATACAAATTTTTAGAAGGATGATAAGATGAGTAGTTCGGATTTGCTCATAGATTTCACAACAAAAAATTGGTACACAAGAATAGTGATTTTGAGAGGACTCAAATCACTATTAGGTGGCATATTTGAAGAGCCCTAGATGAGGGTAGTGTTGTGGGCACTAGATCGGTAAAAAAATTTACTGTGGTTGGGAGAATTGATGGAAATCCAACAAAAAATGGAGGGTTGTTAGGTGGTTGTCAAAGAAGAGCTCTAAGTCATGTACTTGTGAAGGAAAAAAACAATGGTAGAAGGGTAGGTGTATTGGGCATAAGGATGTGCAGAATTTAAAGGACTAAAGTAGCAGTCAAGTGGGCTAGCCAACTAGCCCTAGTTCACTATATTATAGAGTATTTCTTCATTGAGAAAAAGGGAAACCTCCATATCCCTAGACTTTTCATCTTGGAGCACCAGTATGGAAAAAGTGGGAAGACCAAAGAGTTGTTCACAATAGAGTTGTGAACAGCTAATCGAAAACTTTAAGTGTTGTAGACCTTAAGGGAAAAAAGAGGTACTTATAGGGAAAATTTTTTTGAGTCGAGTTCAGTTACATAAAGGAGTTTAGCTCATTGATAGAGGCAGATTGAGGAGTTGCATAATGGGAGGAAAGAGGATATGCCAAATGTGTTCAAGACATGTGGATTGAAAGGGCTATGTGTGTCCACAATAAAAAATTGTGTCAAGTGTTGTCTTGTTCAAGGTCTATTGGTTGTCGAAGGACTAACACCAAGCCCTATTTGTATTCCTTGTATCAGTGCGATTCTAAAGGGCCATCATCCCTAGTATGAGATCTCTAGCATATTCTATTACAGTTTGTAATTTAACAAAGAAAGGTTTGAAAAAGTCAATGGACAGAGATTCGAAGCAGCCTATAAATAGTTAGTCAATGGACTGTTAATGGATGATTTGTGACCCTAGTTCAGTCATCTACAAATTGTTATAAGGATGATAAGATGAGTATTTTAGATTTGTTCATAGATTGGACAACAAAAAATTTGTACACAATAATAGTGATTTTGAGAGGACTCAAATCACTATTAGGTGGCATATTTGAAGATCCCTAAATGTGGGTAGTGTTGTGGGCACTAGATCAGTAAAAAAATTTACTGTATTTTGGAAAATTGATGGCAATCCAAGTACAATTGGAGGGTTGTTAGGTGACTGTCAAAGAAGATCTCTAAGTCATGTACCTATGAAGGAAAACAACACTGGTAGAAGGGTAGGTGTATTGGGCCTAAGGAAGTGCAGAATTTGAAGGACTAAAGTAGCAGTCAAGTGGGCTAGCCAACTAGCCCTTGTTCACTGTATTGTAGAGTATTACGTCATTGAGAAGAAGGGAAACCTCCATATCCCTAGACTTGTCATCTCGGAGCAACAATATGGCAAAAGTGGGCAGACCAAAGAGTTGTTCACAACAGAGTAGTGAAAAATTAATCGAAAACTTTAAGTGTTGTAGACCTTAAGGGAAAATAGAGGTACTTAGAGGGAATTTTTTTTTGATCCGGGTTCAGTAACATAAAGGAGTTTAGTTCATTGATAGAAGCAGATTAAGGAGTTGCATAATGGGAGGAAAGAGGATTTTCCATACGTGTTCAAGACATGTGGATTGAACGGGCTATGTGTGTCCACAATAAAAAATTGGGTCAAGTGTTGTCTTGTTCAAGGTATATTGGTTGTCAAAGGACTAACACCAATCCCTAGTTGTATTCCTTGTATCAGTGTAATTGTAAAGGGTCATGATCCATGGTAGAAGAGCTCTAGCCTGTTTTATTGTAGTTTGTAATATAATGAAGAAGGGTTTGCACACTAACACTCCCTGACATGCCCTGGCACTCTAGCATACCTTGGAATTTCCTCACATGTAACCTTGGTACTCCTTCCTTATCACACCTGAAACTCACTGACAATCCCTATTAGACACTCTTATTCATTCATTACCATGCATTTCGAACTAGTTATCCCTTGTTTTTCCATGGCACTCCCTAGCACGCATTGACACACCCTAGCATTTGGCACATCCTAGCATGTCGCCCTGGCACTCTAGCATTCCTTGGCACTAACTTGCATACCTTTAAACTCCCTCCTTAGCACACGTAGAACTTGTTGATACTCCCTGTCACACACTCTTATTCATTCATTTCCATGCATTTGACACTAGTGCTCCCTTGTTTTTCCTTGGCACTCCCAAACACTCTGCCCTGGCATGCATTGGCACACCCTAGCACCTGGCACATCTTGGCATGTTTCTCTGGCCTCTAGTATTCCTTAACACTGCCTACCATACCGTGATGTCACTCTCTCCTTAGCACACCCGAGACTCACTGACACTTCCTGTCACAAACTCGTATTCATTCATTTTTAAATATATTTTATATGTTCTATTATGATGAACTGTCTAGTGGAAAATCCATGATAGGTTACGAATCACCCTAACATATATGCTTTACGCAAGTAATATGGTGATATTTCTTCACACTTATTTATCTCTAGTTGTCCCAACACAGTGCAGGTCATCACCACCACCCTTGCAAAATTGAACATGATAGGCTCGTGGTCCTATCTAAGCTTGGAAGAAAAATTCAAAACTTAGTTACACAACATGATGGAAGATTATTATAAAGGTTTCCCATGCTTTCTAATCAAAAATATCAAGTGGGATTGGAACAACAACACATTTTGTTCGTGATAAACATCCATGATAGTTTACGAATCACCCCAGCACATATCTTTTATGCAAGTCATATGATGATATTTCTTCACAATTATTTATATCGTGTCCCGACACAGTGTAGATCATCACCACCACCCTTGCAAAATTGAACATGATAGGCTTGTCAATGGACTGTTAATGGATGATTTGTGACCCTAGTTCAGTCATCTACAAATTGTTAGAAGGATGATAAGATGAGTAGTTCAGATTTGCTCATAGATTTCACAAAAAAAAATTGGTACACAAGAATAGTGATTTTGAGAGGACTCAAATCACTATTAGGTGGCATATTTGAAGAGCCCTAGATGAGGGTAGTTTTGTGGGCACTAGATCGGTAAATTTTTTTGCTGTGGTTGGGAGAATTGATGGCAATCTAACTACGATTGGAGGGTTGTTAGGTGACTATCAAAGAAGAGCTCTAAGTCATGTACTTGTGAAGGAAAACAACACTGGTAGAAGGGTAGGTGTATTGGGCGTAAGGATGTGCAGAATTTAAAGGACTAAAGTAGCAGTCAAGTGGGCTAGCCAACTAGCCCTAGTTCACTATATTGTAGAGTATTTTTTCATTGAGAAAAAGGGAAACCTCCATATCCCTAGACTTGTCATCTTGGAGAACCAGTATGGCAAAAGTGGGCAGACCAAAGAGTTGTTCACAATAGAGTTGCGAACAACTAATGGAAAACTTTAAGTGTTGTATACCTTAAGGGAAAAAAGAGGTACTTAGAGGGAAATTTTTTTTGAGTCGAGTTCAGTAACATAAAGGAGTTTAGTTCATTGATAGAGGCAGATTGAGGAGTTTCATAATGGGAGGAAAGAGGATATGCAAGATGTGTTCAAGACATGTGGATTGAAAGGGCTATGTGTGTCCACAATAAAAAATTATGTCAAGTGTTGTCTTGTTCAAGGTCTATTGGTTGTAAAAGGACTAACACCAAGCCCTATTTGTATTCCTTGTATCAGTGTGATTGTAAAGGGCCATCATCCCTGGTATGAGATCTCTAGCATATTCTATTACAGTTTGTAATTTAACGAAGAAAGGTTTGAAAAAGTCAATGGACAGAGATTTGAAGCAGCCTATAAATAGTTAGTCAATGGACTATTAATGGATGATTTGTGACCCTAGTTCAGTCATCTACAAATTGTTAGAAGGATGATAAGATGAGTATTTCAGATTTGTTCATAGATTGGACAACAAAAAATTGGTACACAATAATAGTGATTTTGAGAGGACTCAAATCACTATTAGGTGGCATATTTGAAGATCCCTAGATGTGGGTAGTGTTGTGGGCACTAGATCAGTAAAAAAATTTACTGTATTTTGGAAAATTGATGGCAATCCAAGTACAATTGGAGGGTTGTTGGGTGACTGTCAAAGAAGATCTCTAAGTTATGTACTTGTGAAGGAAGACAACACTAGTAGAAGGGTAGGTGTACTGGGCCTAAGGACGTGCAGAATTTGAAGGACTAAAGTAGCAGTTAAGTGGGCTGGCCAACTAGCCCTAGTTCACTGTATTGTAGAGTATTGCGTCATTGAGAAGAAGGGAAACCTCCATATCCCTAGACTTGTCATCTTGGAGCAAAAATATGGCAAAAGTTGGTAGATCAAAGAGTTTTTCACAATAGAGTAGTGAACAACTAATCGAAAACTTTAAGTGTTGTAGACCTTAAGGGAAAATAGAGGTACTTAGAGGGAAATTTTTTTTGATCCAGGTTTAGTAACATAAAGGAGTTTATTTCATTGATAGAGGCTTATTGAGGAGTTGCATAATGGGAGGAAAGAAGATTTTCCAGATGTGTTCAAGACATGTGGATTGAAAGGGCTATGTGTGTCCACAATAAAAAATTGGGTCAAGTGTTGTCTTGTTCAAGGTATATTGGTTTTCAAAGGACTAAATCCAAGCCCTAGTTGTATTCCTTGTATCACTGTGATCGTAAAGGGCCATCATCCCTGGTACGAGATCTCTAGCCTATTCTATTACAGTTTGTAATTTAACGAAGAAAGGTTTGAAAAAGTTAAAAATTTTCATGTGCACTAATTGATTCCCTGATGTGTTGTGGCACTTGAGTGTGTTTGCATGAAATATTCTAATACCAAACCCAAATTCTCATGTGTCATGGAAATTAAACATATGCCTTGTTCACCTAAGAACTGCTTGTAACTCATATTAGACTACTCATGCCCAATCTCAATTGATCCCACTTAGCAAGTTACCAAGACAAGGCTCATCACATACAACTGTGGTCGTAAAACAAATAAGAAACATATTTTACATTTTTACATGCCATAACAACTAACATGTCTTAAATACCTTGGAATTGTGTGGCATGTGTTAGCATCCCCTACATTCCCTAGTATGCCTTGTCACTCCCCCCTTGCCACGCCTGACACTCACTGACACCCCCAACATAGCCTCTTATTCTTTCATTTCCATTATTTTTGACTCAACAATTTATGTTTGATGGGGTGCATGTATATAAAGAGTTCCTTTAAGAGAATAAAAAAATTATCTCACCATTACTGACATACGTAATTAAGAGATTCTACTTGAATGACATTAGGAAACTACACAATAGATTTTAAGAATGAAATTTTTATGGTTTTTTTTATGGTGTGAGAATGGTAAGAATTGAGTGGTCTATAAGGTGTGTGAATGCTTAGAATACCTTATCACTCCCTCCTTTGCATGACAACTATCACTCATTGCCACTCCCTGACACATCCTCATATTCATTCACTTCCATGTATTTTTACCTAGTGCTCCCTTGTGTTGTCCTAGTACTCCTTAACACTCCTCAACATGCATTGACACTCTCTACTTAGCACTTTTCAACATACCATGCCAATTCATAACATGAATAACACTCCCTGACACACTTTGGCACTTGGCACATGTTAGCACTTGAAAAGTCTTAGCATGTCTGACATGCATTCATGAGATGACTTGGTATGCTTTAGCATGGTTTAATATTAAAGCTATTTGAGATCAATTATTGAAAAGTAGATGAGAAGAAATAGAGGAATATTTGGCACGTAGAATGCACTAACACTTGGCACATGGCACCTATTCACACCTAGTATTGGTGTCCCTAGAATGCCCCCACGAAAAAGGTAAATTGATGACTTATTAACCCTCTTATGTGTTCATCTCTTTGTAGTTCAAATTGTTTCTCTGTTTGTTTCCTTGACTGTCCCTGACACGCATTGTCACACCGTTGCACATATTGGCATGCCTTAACACATGGAAACACCTTAGCGTCATGCAATTTCATGCAATGTCGATGAGACTATCCTCTTAGAGGCATAGGTTAAAAACAAAAAGGGGGTCACTTTCTTGCCAAATTAGGGTTTCTCTCAAACCCTAGTATAGTAAAGATAAGGGGAACCAATAATGAAATCTTGCTTGTCCACATGTAGTGCTTCTGTTGGTTGCGATACATACTAGGGAAAGATAAGTTTTGAAATCATGGGAGTCTCTTGGCACATCACCAAAGCAACACCTTCAAAACCCTAATGTAGTCTTAAGGTCAACATATGAGGCAACACATGATGTGTGGGGAAAACATGTAAAGTGCGAATGGGGACAACATCAAAGTTCGACAAAAAGGGGGAAACGAGAGTAATCAGTTAAGAGTCTCATCAAAACCCTAATGGGTTGAGCAAGAAAAAAACCATAATGCTAAATTTAGGCAATTAGCCTCATTATGATAGGTGGAAGCTTAGAACAAAAAAAATAATAACTATCAAACCTTAAGAGAGGGCATTTTATCATACCTTTTTGTATCTATATTGAAAGAAGAAAAAACTACATAAATTTATTTTTGAGCCTTTTAATTTAAGTATCAGGGATTTCTACAATGCATTATATTAGAAATTATAATGGAAAATCATGAGAAATTAGTAAATGAAGACTAACTCTAATGGAAATAGTCATAGATAAATGACTTACTTTAACTACTTTAATTCCAAAAATAATTTATAATACTATTTAATTATGTTTTTAAATTTTACCTATTAATTAATGTATATGCATATTAATATCTCATTTATTTATATTGAATTTTTAATTTAATACTGTATATAATTTCAAAAAAATCATTATTATTGACATTTAATTTAATTTTTATTTTAATTTTTAATTTTTGATTAATTTGGATTCCCGCCTCCAAAAAATCCTGCCCTTCACCCTCACTCACCCTGGCATTAGTTGAAGATTCAATTTGAATACTTCTGAGGTAGTCTACAGAGATATTTGTTAGAGGAGTCGAAAATTTAAATTTTTGTTACATTTTGATGGATCTTGTGCATGTATGGCATGCTGAAGGTTTAAAGAAAACAACAATTGCATGACGAGGCAAAAATAGCCGATCTATTTTTAATTTTTTGATAATGTTTTATTTCTGCCTGAAAAAGAATTAACCCTTGAGTAGCACGAGCAAGGGGAAAGAAGATAGTTGCAGAGCAGAGCAGAAGGGAAAATGGCCCGAACGAAGCAGACTACTCGTAAATCCACTGGTGGGAAAGCGCGAGGAAGCAGCTCGCAACAAAGGCTGCCTGGAAATCTGCGCCGGCGATGGGTGGAGTGAAGAAGCCTCATAGATTTAGGCCAGGCATTGTTGCCCTGCGTGAGATATGAAAGTATCAGAAGAGCACGAAACTTCTTATAAGGAAGCTGCCCTTTCAGCGTCTCGTCAGGGAAATTGCCTAGGAGGACTTCAAGAAGGATCTGAGGTTCTAGTCCTCTGCCGGGTCGGCTCTGCTAGAAGCGGCGGAGGCATATTTTGTGGGTCTCTTCGAAGCCACAAACCTGTATGCGATACATGCTAAGAGGGTCACTATTATGTCCAAAGACATCCAACTGGCTCGCCGCATTTGTGGAGAGAGGGCTTAATGCCTTTGTGTTTTTCAAACATTAAAATGTATTTTTGATCAAGTTCGCTCGCAGGTTTTTGTTGTAATTGTTTTGGGGTATTTGCAGAGATTTTGGCGCATTGTTACTAGGTATAGGAAGTTACGAAACATATTTATACATTATAACTTTGTGGAAGCTTTTGGCATGAATGATATAATTTACTGTAGTTTTTCACCCTAATTTTGCATTGTGAAAGTTGATTAGTGGTGTAAATCAGTGAATCTAAAACGAGGATTGCCTTAATATAACACTGTCTGATTTATGACTGACAAATGTGATTGTTGTATGCAATGTTTTCTAGGGTATTTCTGGCAGATCACAAGCTCTGTAAATGAATATTAATTTGAATCTTGTACAGTCCTTGTTTCAATTTTTGTATTACTTACCTTTTGTACATGTTAACGATGCTAGGTTTTTTCAGTCAAAATTAGGGTTAATCCTATATTTTTGTTGTCTGATAGCTCAAAATATTTTGTATCGTGCAGCCAAACTATACCTTACGTAATTTTTCTGGTCATACTGGGTCTGTAATGTCTCTTGATTTCCACCCGAACAATGAAGATCTTATTTTCTCTTGTGATGGGGGAAATTGAAGTTCGTTACTAGAGTGTTAACCAGGGTGCATGCACCAGATATTTCAAGGTAGCTTTCATTGAAAATATTAATTGGAATGACTCTAAGCAATGCATTTTATTATTGAAACCGTTCTTTGAAGCATGAATTTGTGCTAACTAGGAAAACTGTGGTGATTTACAGGGTGGTATGAATCAAGTGTGATTTCAGCCTCATCTTGGAAGGTACCTTGCTGCAGCGGCTGAGAACGTTGTGTCAATATTTGATGTCGAGATTGGAACTTTATTGCATTCTCTACAGGTTTGTTTATTGTTCATATGCACTCTATTTGCCCTTCTATGTGATTCTTAATGCTCCAATTATGCTTAAAGCATGAGAAATAGGAGAGATGCGGAGGAAATATTGAAGCATGAAATTGCTAGTTCCCTGCTTCCCTCTAGACTAGGCAACGGTTCTTTAGAGTATGTTGTAGGTAGTGACATTTTTTGTTCTCCATTCACATTATTGTGTGCAGAGAAAGGGCCTACAAACTCAGCCTACTTTATTGGGGTGGAAACGCAGTTAGACAGGAAGCAGCTTTATTTCCAGGTTGGTGCTGGCAAAAGATTTAAATCTATCATACATTAATGAGCTACGAAACAGATGGATGATAACTAGCTCTGCTGAGTGGACACACACATTTTATTATTATCCAGCACACAATGCAGGAACATCACATTGCATCACTAAATTGAGACTGGAAAGTATAAATGTCGTAGCAAATTTTAGAGTTTTGCAATGTTCTGAAACTTTGAAAGCGATTAGAATGGTAGAGTCTATTCCCAACCAACCAAAGCGATTTGTAAGTGAGCCTACATACTGGCAGGCTTGTACATTTTAGAGCCACATCCTGTCATACCACAGGGCTTTGACTTATCTTAGAGATAACCACAGACCTGGAAATATCTCTGCTAGTCTCACGGAATCAGGTTGTTTGTCAAACTCCAGTAGACTTGGTCCCTCTGCTTAGGGTTAATATTAACCTTAAAGGCTATGGCTGGCTCAAAGTTCTGAAAAAAAACTGCACAATTACCCTAGAAAATGTAATTGCATGTTTTTTTCTCTCTCTTGGACAATACTGCACTAATAACCTGCTTGACCCAATAATGTTGTACTGGTTTGCAAGGTCTATGTAATCTAGAGTAAGATGCAACAACCACAAAGATAAGTACTTGTGGCATTGGTATTACCAAATTGACCCCTGTTCAATATTTGTTTGGGCCAACATTGATCCATGTGAAATACTTCCAAAATCCAATTTTCATTTCTCAATCTCATGTCAAACACTAAGTAATTTCTCAAGCACATTTTATTTGTCTATTAGGCTATTTTAAGATGGTTTCCACATCATAATTGACTCTTGGTCTACCACCTTTCCCTTCTGTGCTAAAAATGAAAACTCTAAATAGTTTAAGCTTAAAATGCTTTCCATTCTTTTATTGTGGACAAGGTACTCAAAGCTATGCAAGGGTTTTGGCTCCCATTATTCCTCTGGATACAAAATGTCATGTGAGTTAGCTATTATTCTAGTATCACAAAGAGCACTCTTCAAAAACATTTCACATTGATCACCTTTACAAATTCTTGACTATTTTTGAATTATATTAGAACTTGTCCTGTCCCTCATAGCATGCAAAAGAGTGGGTACAAATTCATTCATCGATTGTGTTCTAGGATATTTATACAAAGTATTCAGGTACATGTCTACAACTACAACTATTTGTGGATCACGTCATATAAGTTGCACTTAAAATTTTTGATAAATATTTCAGTTTCTTGACTGGGTTGTACAGGGTTTCTGGCACTAGATTGTGCATTGGAATGTTCTCCTTTAGCTATCTTTGCATGGTACTCAATAGGCCTATAGTTGTGAACCACTGTTTGAGTCAAATATTTAACTTTGCATCAGCCCTTTCACTCACAGTGTTGATACCAATGCAATCATGCAAGAAAATAGTCCACTCATGATGAACCACATCCTCAATGTGCTAGAGAACATATTTCCTATGAAAAATATTATAAGGCTCATGATCATATCCAAACTTTTTACTCCTACTAGTAGCCCTTTTTTTTAAAAATTCTGCAATTCATGTTTTTGGTTCCCTGTGCATATATAGATCTTATTGATGTGAATCACACTTTGAAAGGTACCCCATAAGCTGAGTGGTGGGGGCAGCCAAATCTTGTTTATGACTACATTGAGAAAATGTCCTCTTGCTGGTTTCAAGATCATTTTGACCTATATCATCGATCATTCCAGAATGCACCTTTTCCAGGCCTCAAAGTTGTTCGTTAGTGTCAACTTGATGTGGATTTGTTAGATGTTGGCTGTCTACATTTCCTTGTAAAAATTTAGTGCATGAATGATTGTCCACATGTTCATGGAGAAGAGAATATATTTGCATTTGATGTGGTCTAGAGAGAATTTTTATTTGGGTCAAGCCCGTATTCTTCATCAATGATTTTCTTGAAATCGCTTTCATTCTTAGCACTGTAGTTGTAAATATCAATGAAGGTTTCATTACAGGTTTCATCGATCTTCTGGGGCTGTCCAACTTCATTATTGTCAACAATAGAGCCATATAGAGGTGGAAATGGATTTGTATGACTGAGAGCTTCGTTAATTGCATGTTTATAACATAAATTTTGTTTTTCTACCATGGAATATTCATGACATATGTCAATAACTTTGTCTTCTATATGAGTATTGACAGTAAAAGGGAGAAACTTCCCTATCCCATTAGGATCGAGGAATAAATTTAGATCATAGGCATCAAAAATAGGGGGACCATTAGATTCCATGATATAGGATATTTGAGGGTTTAACTATAAAATTAATTGTTTCTTCACTCAGATAATCATGAGGGTCACATTATTACTTTCATGATTTTGAAAAGCCCTTTGAGTTTATTGACCTCAAACTCTAGGAGACCATGATTAATTCCATTTATTTCTTACACGATCATGATTAAAATCAAAGTGCAACGTGGGGGTACATTACTGCTCTACTAAAACTCACAATGGAATGTCGAGGTGCCAAGTATATTACCATGAATGTCTACAGCTCCTTACTTTCACTGTTTGACAAAATAGGATTAGTGTGATTGAAGTATAATTCTGTGACCTCAAAAGTGTTTTTAGGATTTAACTTATCAGCAAGGGAAGAATGATCTTCATCATACTTTTTAAATGGTTGATCCTTTTGGGTAGAAATATGGTTTCTACTCGACTAGAACTGCATACATCTTGTATCATTGGTGGAGCTATTAAAAAAAATTTCATTTCCTATGTTTATTGCTTTGTCATGTTGGACATCATGACTAGCCTCCTCACAATGGTGAAAACTATTATCATGCTCCTTTTTTTCATGCAAATCTTTCATAGAATCTAGGACACATACATCAACACATGTATCAGTTCTGTGTTGAGGATGGGGTTTGATGTGGGGCTATGTTGGTCACAAAGTAGCCTATCCATCATGAACCAATATTGTGAATTTGGAGGGTCCCTTTTAGTGATATTGTTATCATCTTCAAGAGGGGTGGGAGCTTCTTCTTCTTGTATGGCCATCACAAGGTCTTGAAAGGTGTTTTCATCCCATATTGTCTTTGGATCCCATGTTTAGCAAAAAATTTATTGAAATCTTTTAAGTAGAATTACCCCCCAGTATCATATCTAAGAGAGGCAATCTGACAACCTAACTGTTTCTCTATTAATGCTTTGAACTTTTGAAATTCATTAAACACAACATATTTTAATTATAGAAAATATACCCACATTTTTCTACTGAAATAATCAACAAACAGAAGGAAGTACCTGGCATCGGTGGTTGATGTCATGTTCATTGGTCCACATATGTCTGAAAGTACCAATTGAAGGACCGTCTACGCTCTCCAAGATTTTCCTTCATAAAATGGTATTCAACGTAGCTTCCCTGCCTGACAAGATCTGCAAACTCTGTGGATCTTCTACAGAATGTTCGGAAGTCCATCTACTAGTTTCTCTCATGCCAACTGAGAGAGATAGGTCAAGTTGAGGTGCCCATACCTATGATTCCATAGGGGTGCTAGATTTTGCAATAAAAATTACCTTTAAATTACAATTTCTAATAAGATAAATATTCAAAAACCTTAAGATAGTGAAAGCTAAGAGATTCATGTAAAATGGATCATTATAATCTTGGACATAGAAAGCACTCATCATTGCATAGTTTCCCAAAAGGTCAAAAAACCTCAATTATATGTTGAACCTACCACTTAATTTGAGGTTCAAATCCTAAGCCATAAAATATTCAAGTGCAAAGGTGAAATAAGAAAGGTGTGACTCACTATAGGAGATCAATGTTTCTTTTCAAATTTCTTCTTCCTTCAACTAGAGGGAATGATGAGATCCTAGGAGTTTAAACTTTAGTGTGTTCAAACCTTGGGAATATATGACATGAATCATATGAAATTTTTGTTTCCATTAAGCATGAGGGTAGAATTATTAACTTAAATGGTATTTAACACAATCCCTCTAGATTTGTCTCTTCAAATGTGAGGGCACCCACTCTCATAAAGGACATGTTGGGAGTTTAAACTTTAGTGTTTTCAAACCTTGGGTGCATATGACATGAATCATATGAAATGTTTATTTCTATTAAGCATGAGGTTAGAATGATTAAATTAAATGGCCTTTAACATAATCCCTCCAGATTTGTCTCTTCAAATGTGAGGGCACCCACTGTCATGTTCACATTTACTGATATTAGCCTTTAGGAAATGATAAGAAAATATAAATTGGACTAATGTATCAATCCATGTGAACATAATGCCCATTTTCTCTTTCACACACTCAATGTGAAAAATTTTTCTCCTAAAGGACATGATTTGGGCAGTGTATTAGTTGCCTAAAAAACTTAGGTTCGAGTCAATTCTTCATGCAACATGATACTAAGAAGTTGCTAAGTTGTCTCCTACTGATATGCTAAATTGGTCAGCATCAGTTCAACAATTCTAGATGACTCTCATGGTGTTGCAATGTTATTTAATATTACAAGTTGCCATACTTTCTTAGTCCCATAGTGCTGAAAAAATTTCCTCAACTATTAATCCTAAAAAAGCCCAATAATGGGTGAACATGGATACGCTAGCTTGAATTTTCTCACATGTCTTCCATCTCACTTAGACACTTATTTTGGGAACTCTTATACATTTACTATGTCAATTTTCTAAGGCCTAAGACGGGAAAAATAAATAACAAGTGTGTGCAAGAAGAAACACACTTGACTAGATTGAACTCATCCTAGTCTTACGATGGATGTACATTTTAAGGGCTTCTTTCCTAATTCAAAATCGCTGAAGATATATAAAATAACTATTTCATTTGTCCTACAATTCCAATAGTGCACATGTCAAGCTTCTCTGCAAATCTCTTTTGTTGCATATGATAGGCCTCTGTATAGACTATGCTTGTACTAGAATAATGCAAACTTGACTTGCAAGTCACCACTATGTTTTGGTTTTTGAAGGTTGCTGCATTATTGACTGAATAGTGAAGTATCAACCAATGTATAAGTTTCAAGCTTTGGAGAAGTCACAATATATGTTATAATTTTGTCTTGCAGATTGGCCTCTTGACCAATTTTTTCTAGGAATGCCTCTTATAAAAAAGTAAGTTCTTTCCTAACAGGTTATGACCCTCTTGAAAATACCAGGTTCACTAGAACAATGGAATAAAATATCTGATGCACACATCATGCTACCACTACAAGCCATTGCAGAAAATAGAAAGCAAGGTGAAAAAGGGTCCATAGCTACATTGTAGACGTGTTACAGTGACAAAATTTCTTGAATGTCTATTCTCCAACATCCATAGCATTACCAAAAATAATCATAGTTTGCATTTAACTCCAAATAATATACATTCCAATAATAATTTTTCAATCATAGTTTTACCTTGTGTCAATGATTTTCCTTATGACCTACTCTCATTTTTAGTCAAAAAATAGATTTCCTATATTGTTGAAGTTCCTACTGTAATATGACCAAATATTAGACAATTATCTCACTGTAAATGACCAGTGTACCCAAATAATAAAGAAACTGAAAATGATAGTAGATATTGCCGGGTAAGCAACTAAATAGGTAGTACGCATGATATGCTATTCCATAATTCACTACCTTTCCCATTTATAAAATAGTTTCTATAATAATTCTGCTGCACATTAGTTCTTTATGTTGCTATTTATTGATATTTTGGCTCATATGGGGATTACAATCAGCCTTTCCATAGGAGATACATATGGCTTATGCAATTGGCATACCTTTGTTGTTACCGTAACTAACATTTCCTGATAAGAAGTTACAACTGAAACATTGAATTTAATTATTTTGACTTCCTAATTGTTATGTATGGCATATATAATACCATTTGTCCATTGGGATTCACATGTGACCAAATGAAAAAGGCTCTAACTATTGCTAAATGAAAAAATGTGGCAGGCTAGGATTGGAGGGATTTTGTGCAAACTATAATGAAAAATAAAAAAGTGAAGGCCTCATTAGGGGAATTTTGAGGTCTAAAATGGGCCTCATAAGAAAAATGTACAACAAAAATAAACTTTCTAACAACCAATAGGATTCAAGATGATGATGTCAACCATGGGGGATGATTCACCATTTTTTAAATAAAAGGGTAAAAATATTAAAAAATAATAAAATAATAAAACTACTTTTTCAACTCGTATTTTCCACTTATCTCCCAAAATTTTTTCTCAAATTTCGAGCGGGAGTACTCATTGGATGTGAAATTTAATTCCTCATCCAAGGAGTACCCATGTTGGATACTTTTGATGAACTCTACTACACGAAAAATGAGAAATACATAAAAAACGTGATTGTAATCACGTTTTTTTATGTATTTCTCATTTTTCGTGTAGTAGGACCCATCGAAAGTATGCAACATGGGTACTCCTTGGATGGGGAATTAAATTTCGCATCCAATGAGTGCTCCTGCTCGAAATTTGAGTAAAAATTTGGGAGATAAGTTGAAAATATGAGTTGAAAAAGTAGTTTTTTCATTTTTCCCTCTAAAATTTGATGATGTCATCAAATCTTATTTGATTTTTTCCACTATTATTTTATAATTTCCTTAGGAGGCCCATTTTAGACCTCAAAATTCCCCGAATGGCAACTCCAGTGCAGTGACAACAGGGTTTCCTATTTATAATATTATAGAGTTATTATTATTATTATTTGTTCATTTCTTTTTGACTGTTTCTTCCTGGTCAAGGTGTTTCTCAAGTTTGTCAGCTTTGAATGTTAAACACGCTGCTTGATGTCTTGCAGTGGAAACACCTCACGTCTTATCATAGGTCCAAGATCTAGTTCTGCTACAATAGCGCAAATTGTGGAATATTTGGTAAGTGCCTACTACTGAAGGCCTTGCCACTGTGACCCAAGTGCTATTTGGCCACAACTAGAAGGTTAGTGCATTGGGAAAAAGAGAATGTTGTGTGCGTTGATGCTACACACAGGGAATATTTTTGCAAGCCCTTTTTCCCATCATGTGCAAAAGCAATTTTCATTTGCAAGATGCACATAGCATTCTCTTTGCCCAATAAAATAACCTTCTAGTGTTGCATGAGATTCTAGCCTCTTTAGGCTAAGGAACTGTCCAAAACTTTGTCACTCTTAGTTCGTATTTATCCTATAAGTTTAGTATGATTGCAAGACTTTTGCCTTCACATTCCTTCTCAATGTTTCTGCCATAGCCTTAGAGCTACTCGGGTTTTGGGTTGTTCCCTAGATATCTCTTGGGGTTTGGACCAACCTCCTCATTTGTTGGCAACATTTCTATACCTCCAACAGGTATATCACTTATCATAGGAATTTTTGTTTCTCCAAAATGCCGTTACTCTCGCAAAAGGGTGCATTCTAATTTAAGATTCTTTCTCCCACAACTCAACATGTTGTGTGAAATGTGGTACCTGTTGGGTGATTTCGATGGCTTCTACAAACTAGTTATTTAGAAAATGTTCCTAACCTCTTAGGAAGGAGCTACTTAGCGGTTGCTGCCTCTCTGACAATTGCTGGTATTGATTGTTCATTAGTATATTGAAAAATTCATCGTCAGGGATTAATGTTTCAATTTTATCAAGTGTCTCTTATTTCATATTCAACACAAGATGGAATTTGCGTGCACTTAGTTCATTGGAGCAAGGCTTTTTGGCTTTCCTTGAATATTGAAAGCAAGTTACAGAAGTCGTCCCTAAAGATGGAGCATCATTGAAAAAAATTCAAGCTCCTCTCAGTGGATGTTTTCTAATCCCTCTTCTTCTGCTCCTTCCCCTTGTCATATTCATTTGTTTACAAGGAATGACAAAGATACCCATAAGTATAAATTTTAGCCCAAAAGAAATTGTAATGATAATGGAAATGTTACGAGAATATTGTTATTATCATTAATGGTCTGCCCATTCTAATGAGGGATGTCTTAAGTAAAGAGTTCTCAACACATATTTCAGTGGCTGAGCAAAAGGAAGGAGAAGGTTAAAATGATTATATTCAACAATCCCAATTACATAAGTGGTCGTTGTGGACTTCCCAATCCATGGTGGGAATGCCTCTGCTACTAAGTACAGTAATTCTAACAATTCAAAAAAAAATGGAAAAACAATTCTAAGCCCACAATTAGTCTTAATCATCATTGACTACTTCACTTTAGACAAGGATGCTTTGTTTGTGCAAAACTGTTGCATTATAGTTAATGGTAGTGATAAAAATATTATTTCACAAGATCATGTGACTTTTCTTAATTTTCCTTCAAAATTTTAACCTCGGTCTAAAATTTTAGGGTTGGATGAAGGATAAGGAACCAATGCAACTTATGAAGGTCCATTAATTCACTTTTGCTATTGACCACTCTTTGATAGTACTAAGTATGATGGCACTCCTATTGATTGCTGTGGTCTTATTCCTTCAAAGGTTTTATCAACACGATTTACTATGCAAGCTATTATACATTGTCTTAAACTTCCCTATTTTTACAAAGAAGTTAGCATCATGCTAGTGATTAATTTGAAACTATATTTTAGTGGAAAAATTCACTGTTTTTTGGTGGAATAGTTCATAATTTATTCTGATCTTCTTTTGCAAGTGTACTAGTCACGATGATAAATGTGTGGTTTACTTCAGAGGGTTCTCAGCTTTTTCTAGATACGCTTTTCATCATTTGCTTTGAAAACTTCTCTAGTGCTCTTGAGGTCCATGTTGTTATGTTTATTGGTTGTTTCTGTGGAAACATTTTCCTAAGGTTCTGCAAGGTAAATCCAAATGCAAAAAATACTATTTTACATATTGATATTTGTTCAAGAAATTCTTGTGTGATACTCGAATTTCATAAATCTAGATTTCTATTTCGTTATCTATATCAATATATAAAAACAAGCCCATGGATCATTCATATTTCTCAAACTGTGGAGTTGTTACTTTCTTGTTGCACGTTCTTTTATATTGTTATGTTGTGATTCAAATTTCTAGTTGTGCTTTCCAGTTATTCTCCTACGCAGTACATGCTTTGTTAGATTATATCAGAATTTATTCTTATTGTCTTCTTATGATGTATATTGAACATATTATTTCTAGCAACTTTTGATCCTACTAGATTTTCTATTCCTTTGGTGTATCTTTGCACCGTTAGGGGAAATTGCTAGTTTAAAGTCTAATTCTTTAAAGGGTGCTAGCTCAATGGAAGAGCACCTACTTTACAAGCAGGAGGTTGGTGGTTCGATTCCATCATGCCCTTATATTCATAGGGAATGACGACGATCAATTTTTGGTGACAGATGCTCTTTTGACCATCACCAATGAGCTTATGGTGACATTTTTCGACCCTCGCCAAAATATGAAATGGTGACAGTAAACGAATGCCACCATATATACGCATCAATAGTGATGACCATTAAAGGTCCATCACCATAAATCTTTGTTTTTGATCTGAAATGGTGAGGGTCACTGTTTATCATTATAGCCATTATTCGTGACGGACCTTGATGTCACCAATGAGTTTATGGTGACAGCTAATTAACGTCGCCATATATATGCACCAATAGTGATAGCCATGAAAGGTCCATCACAAAAAATCATTGTTTTTCATATGAAATGGCGACGGTCACTATCCGTCATTATAATCAATATTCGTGACAAACCTTGAATGTCACCACAACACATACTTTCGGCAACGCCACCTTTGGTGACATTCAATTTTTTGGTGACGGAGGTTATTGTCCGTCACCATTGCTCATATGAAATGGTGATGGTCACTATCCGTCACTATAAATTATTATTGGTGATGGACCTTGAATGTCACCACAACACCTATACTTTTCGCGACGCCACCTTTGGTGACGTTCAATTTTTGGTGACGAAGGCATTTTTGACCCTCACCAATGAGCTTATGGTGACCATTTTCGCCCCTCACCAATGTCCTTTTTTCTTGTAGTGTGTCACTTTTATTTTGTGTTTTAGGATGGCACATGAAACCATTAAAAGGATGACATGTGGCATGATGCCATCACCATGATGATAGGATGGAATGGGAGAGCACGAGGGTGACATGTGGCATGTGAAAATGGAATTTTTTGTTGGGCGAGTGAACGTTTGAAAAGTTGCACATGGTAGGTGACTTGGGGCAACATGTGGAAAAATCATAGGTGGAAAGTCTTGATTGTCTGCAACAGTTGATATGGAAAGCATAGTGGTAGGTGACGTGGACATGGTGAGTCCCATATCAAGATATCAGGGTACTGGGCACTCGAAGTGTAGTTTTATTTGTAACAGATGAACTTAAATGTCTTGTGTGATGTGGTAGGTGTGAAGTTGTAGTAATGAGGTGGAATAAGTGTCACATGATAGTTAGAGATTGATTGAAATGGAAAATGGTTGGCATGTGACATGAATCTTAGGCTCTCGGTTCGTCGAGGCCTCAAAGCATAAAATTTATTGAGCCCAATAGTGAACGACAAACAATGACCAACAAGGAAATGGTCACAACCCCTGGTTGTAGGTGATATACATGCAAGATCCCAAAGGCCTATTAACTTATCGTCCATTGATAGTTGGAGTAGCAATGGTGTGAACAAAGGATGATGAGTAACAAAGTGGTGGGTTGATGGAGAAGTAGTTATCGATCATGACCCTTGGTTATATTAGGCTAAGGAGTGAGCACTCAAGGGCCTATCAACCATTGGGTTAAAAATTTGTGGTAACACCAAGGTTATGAGATTTGAGATCTTGCGTGCTCGATCACCAACATTAATAACACTGAAATGTAAAGTAAGAAAATGATAGAGAATCAATTTGGAAATGCTTAGGCCTAGGCACTTGGTTCCGAGCCAATAATCACCTATAGATGGGTTGTGTTGAGCCTCCTAGTTTAGGGGTTATGACATTTGAGGTTTGCATGTAGGATGTGCACACTGTTAAAATTGTGACTCATGTGAGGAGTAAGAGAAGGGGCTAACAACGCTATGTTATTGATTGAGGAACTAATACATAGTGTTGATTGAGGAAATGATCCATAGTCTTGATTGAGAGTCAAATGTTAAATTTTTTGAATCATCATGGTTGTTGACAAAACCAAAAAACTTGGGTTATTAATGCAGTCAAACAACTTGGGTTGTTGACACAGTTAAACAAGATTTCCATGGGTAAATAATATGGATGTATACTCATGGCAATAGAAGGTCCAAGCCTATAAAAGAAGAAGCTAAAAATGCAAGAAGTTTGGTTTCTCTAATAATAAACTCATGCTAATCAAGAGAGAGAATTGGCAATGCAAAAGTTAAGTTTTAAGGTAGACGAGTAGTAAATTTGAAGTTGTTGTGTGACATGCAGAATTTATGCACGAGTGTAGTAAATAGGCCATGCCCGTATGTGAAGTGAATTCTATGATAAATTGTGAGAGATTGAGAAAAATAAATGTAGATGAAAGAGTAGATTTGAATTGTTGCCTTGAGCATTATTACGCGTAGCTCCCTCTGTTAGGGGGTTTACAGGGGCCGGTACCCCCTTGTATAGGGTTTGGGGCAATGCCCCAGGAAATTTTTTTGGGCCCTATATTAGGTGGGCGGAACTACCTATGGTTTTGTGCATGGGTTTTGCACATGGGTTTGGGCATAATGGTTTTCTGTCCATGGTATTTTGTAGATCCGGTCAAGGGAACTACAACTATGTTATAATCCATGGTTAATGGATTGGGGTTTATGAATGCTTCGATATATATATATATATATATATATATATATATATATATATATATATATATATTATAACATTGAAAGGTGCATAATGGAAAATCAATTTGGTAGTCCCGATTTTGGGATCCAGGGGAAAATGTCTGTGTATATGTGTTTTATGTTTATGTTCTCTCCATTGTTTATTTTTTATGTTATAAGAATTTGTTTGCAGATAATTTATGTACAGGGTTAAAACCTACATTTGGTATTAGAGTTGTTTTAGCTTCAATGGGATGCCTTTGCTGCTGAGGGGTGTTTCTCGGGCCTGTGTTAGACCCTGTTTAGTGGGAGATATTTGGGATAGATTCTTGTGGTGAATGAAGATGGCGAGCAGTGGAAAGATAGAGATATATAATTTTAATGGTCAAAGTTTTGAGTTGTGGAAGCTCAAGATGGAGGATTTGTTGGTGGATAAAGATCAGTGGATCATAGTAGATCCAGGTAGTAAACCAACGACAATGTCAGATGAAGACTGGGAAAAGTTAAATCAGAAGGAAAAAAGCACAATACGATTGTGTATCTCAGATTCAGTATTGTTAAATGTATCAGGGGAAGCTACATCAAAGGATTCGTGGGACAAATTAGGGACTTTTTACCAATCTAAGTCTTTGGTGAGCAAACTGTTCCCACGGAAAAGGATGTATAACCTAAAAATGAAGGATGAAGACTTGGTGACAGAGAATCTAAACACCATTAATACTTTGGTAAGCCAGTTTTTATTAAAATTTCAGATGAAGATAAGTGCATCAATTTTCTGTGTTCTCTACTAGATTCGTGGGATAGTCTGGTTGTTGCAACAGGTAGCAATAAAACCACCTTTAAGTTTGATGCAATAGTCTCATATTTTATGTCAGAGGAGATGAGACGGAAAAATATGGAGGGCCAAAATGGAGATCCCTTGTATGTATGAGGACGGTCTCAAAACATAAACAAAAATATGTTATCAAGTGGGAGATCTAAATCTAGAGAGAGATCTAAATATCCAGGAAAACCTGTAAAGGTGTGATGGAAATGTGGAAAGGAAGGGAACTTCAAAAAGGAATCTAAAGCTCCTAAGAAAGGAAAGGGATATGATGATGATCCTTCTATAGGGTCAAAAACCACCTCAAATGAAAGTGGCGATGTGTACTTGGAGTCATCTTCAAGTGCACATGTAGATCATGAGGCATGGTTGATTAACTCACGTGCATCCTTTTAGTTTACTCCCCATAGGGAGTGGCTCTATGAGTATGATAGATATGATGGCGGTGATGTGTTCTTAGGGGATTATAGGAATTCGAGAATTTTTGGACGCGGAAAAGTCAAGATGAAGTTGCAAGGTGGAAGGATTAGAACACTTCCTATTGTTCTTCATATTCCTGCATTGGCCATAAATCTGATTTCTATAAGAAAGTTGGATGATGCAGGTGTAAAAATAGTGTTTGAGAAGAATACCTACAAGACGGTTCGGGGAGAAATGGTATTGATGCATGGAGTTCAAATTGGAACTCTGTATAAGATTCAGGGTAACACTGTTATTGATGGGTGCAACAGTTCTGTGGTTCCTGGAAGCGGAGCTAAAAACCTTGTGGTATCTGGAGAAGAGACCATGTTGTGGCATCAAAGGCTTGGACATATTGGAGAGAAGGGCCTTTGAATACTACATGGTAATGGTATGGTAGAAGGTATGTATATTTTCTCTCTAGATTTCAATTTCTATGAACATTGTGTATATGGGAAGCATAATCGGGTGAGTTTCCCCTCTGGTACTAAGAGGGAAAAAAGGATATTAAAGCCTGTGCATAGTGATGTGTTTAGACCTGTGTTGGTTCCATCACTGGGAAATTTTGTGTACTATGTATCATTTATGGATGACTTCTCAAGGAATACATGGATATATTTCCCCAGGAAGAAATCTGAAGTCTTTAGACAAATTTAAAGAATTTAAGGCTTTGGTGGAAAAAATGACATAAAAGAAGATAAATGTGCTAAGGTTAGATAATGGTGGAGAGTTCTTCAAGAATGAATTTGAAGAGTTCTATAAGAAGTGTGGTATAACATGACATAAGAATATTCCATACAGACCTCAAAAAAATGGAGTATTAGAAATAATGAATGGGACGTTGATGGAAAAGGAAAGAACCATGCTCAGTGGTGTTGGGTTATGACGAGAATTCTGGGTAAAGGTGGTGGAGACTGCATGTTACCTAGTTAATATATCACCTTCATCAGAATTGGAGGATAAGACTCCACATGAGGTATGGACTGGTAAGAAACTGTCTCTTTCACATCTAAGGGTATTTAGATGTGATGCATATATACATGTTCCAAATGAGAAAAGAACCAAATTGGATAGTAAACCTGAAAGGTGCATATTTATTGGGTATAAGGATGGTTTAAAAGGTTATAATATTTAGAACCCATAAATAAGGAAGGTTGTGTACAACCAAGATGTGGTGTTTAGAGTGATGAAAGATGTTATTAAACATGGAATCCTACCAAAGGAACCTGAGAAGATAGAGTTTGAGCTAAAGGAGGAAGAATAAGACTCTACAATAGAATAGGAATCAGAAGAGGAAGAGCCTCAAACTCCATCTTTGCGAAGATCAGTTCGAGAAAGAAGGAAACCAGAAAGGTATAGTCCATATTCTTTCTATTCAAATTTTGATTTATCTATCACTAATGATGATCCCAGAACTGCTAGAGAGGTAGTGGATTCATAGGATGGAAAACTCTGGAAGGAGGCCATGGTTGATGAAATGGCATCCTTACACAAAAATGAGGCATGGGATTTGGTGGAGTTGCTAGGTGGAATGAAAACCATTGGCAACAAATGGGTGTTTAAGAAGAAGATGAATGCATAAGGCAAGGTGGGTAAATACAAAGATCAGTTGTTAGAAAAAAGGTATTCCCAGGTGTCAGGAATTAATTTCGGTGATATTTTTTCTCCTCTCGCTAAGGTAGCTTCAATTAGATTACTTTTTACATGTTTTTTCTACTTTTGATTTTGAGGTAGAATAGATGGATGTGAAGACAACATTTCTTCATGAGGATCTGGAAAAGAGATCTACATGAAGCAACCTGAAGGCTTTGTGTTGAAGGGTAAGAAATAATTGGTATGCATATTAAAAAAGTCTCTGTGTGGGTTAAAATAGTCACCAAGGATGTGGTATCAAAAATTTGATACATATATATGGGGACTTGGCTTCACCAGAAGCAGAGTGAATCATTGTGTGTATTTTAAACTAATTGGTGACCATGTTATTTATTTGGTCTTGCATGTGGATGATATGTTGCTTATTGGAAATGACAAAGAAATTATCCAGGATTTGAAGACCTAATTGTACTCCAAGTTCTACATGACGGATATTGGTGCCACAAAATATATTTTTGGCATGGAAATTAAATGAGATTGGGAAAAGAGGATCCTCTGGTTAAACTAGAGGAAGTATGTCTAGACAATACTATAGAGGTTTAATATGTAGGATAATAAATTGATGAAGTTTCTTATTCCTATAGGTGTAAAGTTATCTGCTGAACAATGCCCCAAGACACAAGAAGAGGAAGAGGACATGTCCCATGTTCCATATGCAGGTGCATTAAGTAGCCTGATGTATGCAATTCTATGTACTAGGCCAGACATTTCACATGTAGTGGGAGTATTGAGCAGGTTTATGTCAAAACTAGGGAAGGAGCATTGGACAATAGTGAAGCGGGTTTTTAAGTACTTATGTGGCACTAGTGATTATGGGCTGTCCTGCCAAGGAAGACCAGGATTGGATAGAGTTTTGGACATCCATGGTTTTGTTGATGCAGATTGGCTAGAAATATAGATAAGAGAAGATCTACAAGTGGGTATGTGTTTAACCTATTTGGAGGAGCAGTAAGTTGGATGAGAAAAAATCAGTCTATAGTGGCTCTTTCAACTACAAAGGCTAAATACATGGGAACCACTCATGCAAGCAAGGAAGCAGTTTGGTTGCAGAGATTGTGTTCAAGTGTGGGGTTGGTACAACAAGCTATAAGGATAGACTGTGATAACCAAAGTGTAATTTTATTGGCAAAAAACCCTACTTATGATTCAAAGACAAAGCATATTGATGTTCAGTATCACTCTATGAGAGATATGGTTAAGGAAAAAAAGGTGTTGCTAGTAAAGGTGGACACTTTGAATAATGTTGCAGATGCATTGACAAAGTTTGTGAGCACTGAGAAGTTTTCTTGGTGTAGAGAAACAATGGGCATTTCAGGGCTGGACCAATTACTAATTAGCTCTCCTGTGACCCCCTGTGTGGAAAAGAAAACAACAAGTGGGATAATGTTGGGTGGGTGTTATATTCTTTCCACGACTATTCACATGTGCAGGGGGTCATATGGGTGGGGAAAATCCCCCCCTGTTCGTTGCACTGGGGCACAACACCATGGGAATTTTTTTTTGGACCCTATATTAGGTGGGCAGACCTACCTATGGTTTTGTGCATAGGTTTTGGGCATGATGGTTTTATGTCCATGGTATTTTGTAGATCCGGTAAAGGGAACTACGGTTATGTTATAATCCAGGGTTAATGGATTGGGGTATATGAATGCTTCAACATGTATATATATGTATTGTAACATTGAAAGGAACATAATTAAAAATCAATCTGGTAGGCCCAATTTTGGGATCTAGGGGTAAATATCTATGTATATGTGTTTTATGTTTATGTTCTTGCCATTGTTTATTTTTTCTGTTATAAGAATTTGTTTGTAAATAATTCCGTACAAGGTTAAAAGCTACAAGCGTGTTTGTATCGCAGAACAATATTTAGTTGTTTGAGAGCTAAAGTAGTGAGAGAAACATAAATAATTCTAAAATATAAAGGAAACAAAGTTTGCGGGTCTAAGTTTGAAAATGAATGCAAGAGGGATCTACTATACAAAGTTGGTTAGTACCTAAAACTTAGGGAGTGGGTGCATCCTTTAGGTTGGTTCCTGTAAAGATTAGGGGGTTGGTTCCTCTAGAAAGTGGGTTCTTACAAATTAGGGGACAAGTGTCTCCTTCTAGTTGGTTCCAGTAATTTTAATGCAACAATAGGTTGGAGATTGATTTTTTCATAAAGAACAAAAATATATTTATGGTTTTCTCCCTTTATGGGTTTCCATGTAAATATATGTCCCTCATATGTGTATGCTATTTGATTTATGGTGTTGTGGTATGATTTATTTGTGATAACGTAAATAATATTAAATATTGTTAAAATTACACAATACTAATTCAACTCCCTCTCAATATTACCCCGGTTTATGCCAATTGGTATAAGAGCAAGTTCCTTCAACAATAGTCTAACAAATGAAAGGTAAATATGAGACATTGGCTAACCAAGATGTAAGTTCCACAACAAAGACCCCATATTCACTGGAAAAAATTATGCATTTTCGAAGGTACAAATGAGAACATAAATAATGTATCTTGGTGCTGACGCCTGTGACAATACATAATGGATATAAGAAGCCAAATGTGTTGGCTAGTAAATATGATAAACTTGAGTTCACTTCAAATGAGTTTAGTAACTTCTGTGAAGAGCATGTCATAAGAAGATAGTTCAATATAGCTAACACCCCCCAAGAAAAAATAGATTAGTGCAATAATTGGAAAGAGCAATGATGGATGAAAGAAATCCGCTAAAAACTTGGATTGGTTTACTAGTTCACAATTTTGGAATTTCTAGAAGTATCTAGTAGCAAAATAGTAGTAATTTTATGATATTTTTTTAGCACATGTTAACAGGGATCTTTCAAGTTGATTCCATTTGGAATGAGTCCTAAAAAAATTCTATTTAATAACAAAATTTTCCCAATTTCATTTTCACTTGATCAAGTTAGGCATTTGATAGGTTAACTAGCTTAATAATTCTTGAATTTCCAGTTTTTAAAGTAGTATTTTTATGTCATTTTTTAGCACATTTTAACGGGGGTATTTTCGAGTGATTTCAATTGGATTGGTTTCCTAGGAAATCCTAATTAATAACAAAAAATGTCCCTTATAATTTGAATTTGATTTTCTTAGGCATTCAACAAGTTAACTCGAGAAATAACAATCTTGTAACATCATGTAGCAATTTGTTTTCAAGATATTCCTTGCCCAAATTCACTCCAAATTAATGGTTGAAGTAGATTTATAGCCCATGAATTCTATGAAACCACTTTGGTTGATATGAGGCTTGTTTAAGTCTCCATTTAACTCTTACATTACTTGCTTATTTATTTCTACAATTAGTCTAGATTTCCTTTCCCTAATGCAAAGTGTGATATCATTCTTGCAAGAGTAATTTAGGAATTTTATTTACTGAAATTAAAATATATTTCCTTTAATGTCATTTCCTTCCCAGCAAGATAGATTAGATTTAATTTTTTTTTCATTATGTTTTACATTTTTGCAAATAGAATTAGATTTCATTTCTGCCATGTATTTTCTAGCAAAAGTAGAATAGGTTTGTTTATGGTTATTTACCTTTTTAAACTTAGGATTGGTGGCTTACCTATATCTTTGTTCATTTTAATTTGTTTCATTGCCTTCTTTCACTTGCATCAAAGGGAGTCGGACCAGGAAGAGGAAGGTGTCTGCTGCACATACAATGTCGACCCTCTTAAGTTTTTACAAACCCCGGATTGATAATTTAAGTCGATATCCTTGGGAGTTGCAACATTGATGTTGCAATAATGATGCTCATCACCTACAACAAAACTTATTTCATTGCGATTTTGATATGCCTATTGTTTCATTCCATTCTGTGCCAGCATGGGGTTATCCTTTAAGAGTTGGAGAACTTCTTGTTGATGCTCGATGTGATCTTCCACTGCTTAAAACTTAGAATTTTCACTTAAAGATGATGTGATGGAGGGTGGATGATATCCATAAAGTGACATAAATGGGGTTATTTTTGCTGCAATATGGAAGGAAGTGTTATACCACCTTTTAACCAAAGGTAACGAATTGACCCATTTTGTTTTTTTATCAGATACAAATAAACAAAGATATCATTCCAAACATTTTTTCACTATCTTAGTTTTCCCGTTAGATTGAGGATGATAAGATGAGCTATGAGCTAATTGAGTACCAAGACAAGAAAAAAATTATGCCTAAAAAATTCCTGTGAAAATGGGATCTCTGTCACTTATAATAATCTTTGGGTTTCGATATAGCTTTTGAATTGTTTCCATAAATGCAGTAGCAACTATACTAACTTTAAAAGGATGAGACAATGCACACAAGTGTGCATATTTTGTAAGTTTATCAACTATCTCCATGATGACACTCTTCCCTTCAGACTTGAGTAAACCTGTGATAAAATCCATTGATATATCCTCCCAACACTGACTTGGAATGAATAAAAGTTGTAACATATCACGGGTCTTAATTGTCTCAACTTTATTTTGTTGGAAAACCAAATATTCTTCCACAAAATTCTGAATATTAGATTTAAGGCCATCCAAAAAAAATCCTTCTTAACCCTATGGTAATTTTTTAAAAATCCTGAGTGTCGTCCTAAGGGGGAGGTGTAAAATTCCAAAAGAATCTTTTGTTTGAGTTGGGAATTCTTATATAAGAGATATTTATACCATAATGAATCATTTTTCCACATAAATGTATCAAATGTATTGGGATCTTGCTGCAACTTTTGAATGATTGTCCACACCTCTTCGTCATTCTTCCACTCATCCCTTGCTTTAGTTATCCAATCAGGTGTTATGAAACTAGCTCCAAAAATAGAAGAAAAGAGAGATCAACTCCTTATAAATAAGCCACTTCGAGGGGGAAGCCTCCTTTACATTACATAAATGAAAAATTCTTGGATGATGCAAATGAAAAAAACTCCTTCTATATATGGCAGCCCATGGAGCCACAATATAATCATAACTGACCTAACTTTTTTTTTTTCTAAATTAGTTTAATTATATTAAAGAGGAAGAGTAATATACATTGCGACCGAAGCCTTAGCTTTGCCCAAAAAATGTGGCATGTTTAGCAAAAGAAACTGAAAATTGACTGCCCATTAGGGGAAACCAGTCCAATCCATACATTGTGCTAATGTGTTGCAAATGTAGGGGTATCAGCCTTAGATTCCACTGTTCTTTGCAAAGATTATAGACTGTTAACATTGCTAAAAAAGCAAGATCAATCCCATGAAGATGGGACTTGTAAAGCAAAAACCAAACACACTTTGAATGATTAAACATCATGAGGAGGAGGTGGTTCTTCAATAATGAGGCACTTGTAGGCCTCCATGTCATCATCCTCCCTTGGCTTGTCCGCGCTAGAGGCAGCGCTCTACATGGAGTGCCCACACCCGAGGAGAACCTTCTCTTCATCACTTGAAGCTTTTTCTTTGCCCTTATCCACCTGTTGATTCTTCTTGTCCGCATCCTGAGCCGTCACTGTGGTCGTCCCTCCCAAATGCATGGTGGTATCAGCTAACTGTGGTTCCTCCTTAAACACAACCGAGATGGAATCGATGATACAGGGGCGATTCAGGGAGCACTTTAAGTAGAATTGAGCTGTGTGAGGAAAATTTGAAGCAAGAGTAACTGGGGTGGCAGGTGCAGGTGAATCCATTTTGAGACTGGTAGCATGGGCTCTCCCCCTACCACTTCTTGTATTCAGGTACCTACCTATGAAGTAGTCAGAGGAGGGGGGAAGAGGAGTCAGAAATGGAAGAGGAGGGGGTATGTTGGGGACAACTTCTGGTGCTACCCCTACGACATCTCATGCGGTGGCGAAGTCTCGACATGGTACCTGGCACAGAGGTTGGAAAATGAGGAGTCGGGGAAGTAGAGCGAGGATTGAACAGAGAGTAAAGGAGGTCCAAGGTAACAGTGTTCAAATTACAGAGTCTAATTCGAGATAGGTGAAGCCCCATTCCCAGCGCAATGCAACAAGAAAGATGGCACCGTCTTCCCGTTGCAATGCAGGAGCAGGGTCTCACATCAGAAGGGGAGCAGAAGCTCTGCAGTGGAGGAGGAGCAGCTGAGTGTTCTCTAACATCATCCATCTTAAAACACAGGGTGGAGTTGCCTCGATGCTCTCCCTTCTTGATTATTCCATTAATGTGATCAGAGTGCTGGTGCAAAGAAATCCATACGGAGGCGCGAGTGATAATAATGGCTGGTTCTCGACCTTTGTTCTGCTTAAATGCAACCTTGATGACTCCACCGTATTGGAGATGTTTGCACATGGCTATGGCATGGGTGGCCAAGTGTCCCCGCCACTTGTCTATCCCATGTCCCATCAACTTATTCCTCCAACGAGACACCCGCATCCGGGAGTTTTGCATCATTCTAGGCCAAAGTGTTACATTCCTGTCTTTGGGCGCTATCATGTATAATGTCTAGAGAACCGACGAGAAGAGTATGCTCACTCTCAACTCCCTTATTGGTCAAGAGGTTAGCAACCTTGTTGCCATCCCTTTTGACATGTTTGAAAATGAGCACTTGGTTGGTATTGAGCCATTGTTCTATTAGTTCCAATCTAGCCGCTAGTCTCCAGCTGATGGCCACCTTTTTGGCATGGGCTCCTTGGAGAAGTTGATTTGCCATATTGATGAGAATTTGTGAATCTCCTTCAATCTCCAAAGGAAAACCATAAAGATGTGATAAATAAAGACCCTACCACAAGCCTTCTAACTCAGTTGATTTATTCGTATCCCATCCTATGTTACCCAGAAATAGTAGGAGTGGTTTACCTTTGTAATCCCTGAAGATGCCACCAAACCCTGCTTTGACTGGATTGCCCTTAGATGCTCCGTCAAAGTTTAGTTTGAAAGTTCCTTGAGGATGGGGCATCCATTTAATTATCACTGTAGAGGACTTGGGAGAGATTCCTGGATCTTTCAGAATTTGGGGGATTTGAAGATTCCAATTCGCCCAAATAGCCTGCTCTTGTGGGAGTGTAGGAAAATCTTCAACATTCCAGGTTTGAAGTGTTAAGGTCTCCTGAAGATTAAGACAGAGGTTGCTCCATATGGTATCTAGAGGTGTGCTCTGATTCTTAAAAATGTGTCGATTTCTTTCTTTCCAAATTTCCAAAGAAGAAGACCTGGTATTATTTGCCACAATTGGCTAAGTAGCTCACTTTTATAAGGATTTTCCTGCCAATTGCAGAGTGTGTTTATTAGGTCCTCTGAAAATTTACAACTTTTTTGACATCGAAAGCTGGCTTTCTCCCAGAGTTGGTTGGCAAGATAACAGTTGTCCAGGAGATGTTGAATGGTTTCTTCTTGTTGAATGCAGTTGGGGCATCTTGAGGGACCATGAAATTTTTTTTTCCTTAGGTTATCCCATGTGAGGATTTTCTAATGTCCCAGCAGCCAGAGGAATATGGAAACCTTGGGCCAAATTCCAGGAGACCAGATTCTATTCCAAAGAGGATCAATGGGCGTTGGATCGGTGCAGATAATTTTATATGCCTCCTTGGTGGTGAATGTCCCTCTTGGAGTATAGCCCCACCTTAGAATGTAATTTCTGTCAGAGAATCTGATTTTTCGATTTTGTAGTTCAGTATCTATGGCATTCTGGAGTTGCTCTGTTCCATTTATGATCAGTTGTGCTACTGGGCGCCATTGTCTGTATCCTTGTGCCAAGGTGTGTGTCCATTGTTACTAGATTGTTTCCATTTGTTGCTCTTTCCATTCCTGGCTTGGTGGAGGTCTGTAGATATTACATAGCCTTGGTTGTTGTTGCCAAGAGTCCATCCAAAACCGTGCTGTGTTGCCATCCCTGATTTCCCAGAAACTGTGTTGTTAGATCAAATGAAAATGTTGTCTAGCCACATTCCATATTAAAGACCCCTTTTCTGTTGGAGTGAATCTAATTAGATCTTCAGGTGGTCTATGATTTGCATATTTGGCCATCCAAATAATGGCCCAAGGCATGTTTGGAGCTAAGAGCCACTGCCACCAGATTCTAGCTCCCATGATTGCATTACTATGGTGGGGATCTCTTAAGCCTATACCACCGTTTTCCTTGTGTCTACAAATAGTCGTCCATTTAACCAATGCCCACTTGCGATTTTTTCCTGTGGCTCCCCAAAGAAAATTACATTACAGAGTTTTGATTTTCTTGAGAACCCACTTTGGAGCAGCCAGGATAGAGAAAAGATAGAATAGCCGACCTAACTTTAATAATGTAAGGGCGCAATAATAAAAATATCAGGGTTACAGGGGTACAACAATAACAATAAGTGGGTTATAATAACAATAATGTTATGCGGAATTATGAATTATGGATAAAACATTCTTCCCTATATGTGGTGCATTGCATTTAGAATAACAGGTTAAAGACTTTGCAGATATTTTTCCTAACAGTAAATAGACACACAGAACAAATCAAGAAACTTACTTGGAGTCCAAGTGCTTCCAATTCTCCTTCTGTCGCTCTTGCTGTAGCTTCAAATCCAAGCTAGATCGCCAAAATATTTCCTACAAGAATGAACACTAAACAACAAAGAGATAGCAATATAAAGATGCCTATTCAAGTTATTCAATTAAATCAATGAAACATGAACCATATACATCGGATAAGAATTCATAACATGGAAGATAGAAGGTTATATAGATACATATGTGGGAAAGTAAACAAAAATCTGTATTAATGGATAGAAGGGGAGGTTACAACCAGTGATTGATTTGATGTCACCATCTCCAACATCATCCCAGCCTCATCACAATGAACATCTCTCCAGAAGCATATCACTCAAATCAATTCCTTAATTGAAATTCCACCAGCATTTCTCTACTCAAATTCTTCCTTCTCAAGCACTAGGATCTGTGCTCAATTTATAGATGAGTTGAAAGTAGTTTTACAATCAATGAATTTATAATAATAGGAAAGACATGTTCCCAAGCTCAGAGGTATCAAATTGACACATGGATTCGAATTTTGACACATACGCACTCTTCTAGAAGGCACTGGCCAAGTGGAGATTCGGGAACAATGAGAATTTCACTCCCAATTGACCAACACACCCTTGAGTGTCAGGAAGTGCTTTGCATAGCACCTTTGAATGGAGGTACCTGCATATGTAACGCACTTAGCCCCTTGAGAGACTGCGTTGGTGAGCTCATAGGTGTTATAATATATACTTCAAATATTGGAAACTTTACAATGGAAGTCAGGAATGATTTTTCTTTTTTATTTGGCTTAGGGCATATAGCAACTGAAATGATAGGGGATGATAGAACTTATTCATGGTTCTGGGGATGATGTCCAGTTAAACCAGGTCATTGGGAATGGTGCCCAAATTGACTTATAACAAACAATAAGAGACTATACTAGTAATATAGGGACCTGACATGCCCCTCTACTTCAAAAATGTGTTGTCCTCAAAGCTTGAGTAGCTACGGATGCTTTTGTATAAAATTATCATTTTCCCATGTAGAATCTTCAGTGGGTAAGTTCTTCCATTTGATGAGATACTTTGAAGCTGATCGATTTCGTAGCTGTCGATTTCTTGTTTCCGTGACTGCTTCAGGTTACAATATAATTTTTCCTTCCTCATCAAGTTCCGGAAATATTGTTTGAACTAGAAGTTTATCCCCTATAACCTTATTTAAGCATGAAACATGGAAAACTGAATGCACTCGCGAAGAAGCAGGAAGCTTTAATTTGTATGCCGTAGTACCAATATTTTGCAACACCTTGTAAGGACCATAGTACTTTGGCGATAATTTATTATTCTTCTTAGCTTGCTTGAGGGACATTTGTTTGTATGGTTGTAGCCGTAAAAATACCTAGTCTCCTACATAAAAAATTCTCTCTCTTTGATGTTGATCTGCCTATTGTTTCATTCAAGTTTGTGCCAAATTTAGGTTATCCTTTAAGAGTTGGAGAAATTCTTGTTGATGCTTGATGTGATATTCCACTGCTTGAAACTTAGAACCTTCTCTTAAAGAAGATGTGATGAATGGTGGATGATATCCATAAAGTGCCATAAATGGGGTCAATTTTGCTGCATTATCGAAGGAAGTGTTATACCAACATCCAGTGAGAGGTAACCACTTGACCCATTATGTTTGCTTATCAGATACAAAACACCAAAGATATCCTTCCAAAAATTTATTCACTATCTCAGTTTGACCATCGGATTGAGGATGATAAGATGAGCTATGAGCTAGTTGAGTACCCAAAGAAGAAAATAATTCTGTCCAAAAATTTCCAGTAAAAACGGGATCTCTGTCACTTACAATAATCTTTGTGTTTCCATGTAGCTTTTGAATTGTTTCCATAAATGTAGTAGCAATTGTACTTGCTTTAAATGGATGAGATAATGCACAAAAGTGTGCATTAAGTCTATCAATTACTAGCATGATGGCACTCTTTCCTTCGGACTTAGCTAAACTTGTGATAAAATCCATTGAAATATCCTCCCAATGTTGACTTGGAATGGATAAAGGTTGTAGAAGACCTGGGGTCTTAATTTTCTCAACTTTATTTTGCTGGAAAACCAAAAATTTTCAATATCAGATTTAAGGCCATCCCCAAAAAATTCTTTCTTCAGCCTGTGGTCATGGAAAATTTTAGGGGCTAATATTTGCAGGTGGGATAATTTTCCATGGTTTTTCCAAAAAAAAGATTCATAATTTCCATTTTTTTATAAAAATGATTCGCCCAAATTTTACAATATAAAATGATTTTACATTAAAAATAGCCAACATTATATAGATAACATATATAATATCATTATAACTTTGAATAATTTTACAAATACATCAATAAACATTTTATAGTTTGCATATTAGGGATTAGTGATATTCACCAATTTTTTAAACTTCAAGATAATTTTTCATCCTTTAAATTATCCCTGCCTGTGGTAAGTTTTTAATAATCCTGAGTGTCCTTCTAAAGGAGAAGTGTGAATTTCCAAAAGAATATTTTATTTTAGTTGGGAATTCTTGCAAATATATAAGTGATATTTTTACGATAAGGAATCATTTTTCCAACTAATTGTATTAGATGTACTAGGATCTCGCTGCAACTTTTGAATGAGTGTCCACACTTCTTCATCCTTCTTCCATTCATCCCTTGCTTCAGTTATCCAATCTGGTTGGATAATAGAAATGGCACAAAGAAATTCTTCCACCTCTTCATCCTTTCTTGACAGTGCATCTGCAACAACATTTAGCTTCCCTTTTTTGTAGATGATTTCAAAGTCCTAACCCAACATCTTTGTGACCCATTTTTGCTACTCTTCTAAAGATACTCTTTGTTCCAAAAAATGTTTAAGACTATCATGATCATTTTTTACCATGAAGTGTCTTCCCATTAGGTAAGGTCACCATTTATTTAGTGAATGTAGTATTTACAACATTTCCTTCTCATAAATAGCTTTTTGTAAATACTTTCCTTTGATTGGACGACTTTCAAAAGCAAAGGGTCTTCCTTCTTGCATTAAAAAAACACCAATTCCATTTCCTGAGGCATGACATTCCACAATAAATGTATTTGTGAAGTCTGGCGTAGCTAAGACTGGTGCTAGGGACATTGCCTCTTTAATATGTTCAAAGGCCTTATTTGCTTAAGGAGTCCATGAAAATGCATATTTATTCAATAATGTTGTTAGAGGTGCTTCTATTCTCCCATAATTCTTAACAAACTTGCGATAATACCCTGTTAACCCAAGAAATCCTCACAACTTCTTTATGGTTATGGGGACTTTCCATTCCTTAATGGATTTAATTTTGTTAGGGTCTACCTTAACACCCTCGTGAGATACAATATGACCCAGATATTCCACCTCTTGTACTCCAAAGAAAAATTTGGATGTTTTTGCATATAATTGTTTCTCCTCCAATAGTTTGAGCACCCTGTCAACATGCTGAACATGATCCTTTCAAGACCCACTGTAGATTAGTATGCCATAAAAAAATACTAGCATAAATTTTCTAAGGAAGGGTTTGAAAATGGAATTCATCAACCCTTGAAATGTAGAAGGTGCATTGGTAAGGCCAAAAATCATGACCAAAAATTCATAATGACACTCATGAGTTTGAAATGCTATTTTCGGAATATCTTCATTCTTCATTCTAATTTGATGATATCTAGAACGAAGAACCAACTTGGTAAAATAAACTGCTCCATGTAATTCATCGAATAATTCATCAATCACAGGAATGGGAAATTTGTCTTTAAAATTGAGCTTATTGGGCTCCCTATAATCCAGACACATGTGCCATGATCCATCCTTCTTGTGCACCAATACTACTGGAGTAGAGAAAGAACTTTGACTAGGTTGAATTATGCCAGTCTCTAACATTTCTGTAATCATACGTTCAATTTCACTCTTTTGGACATAAGGATATCTGTAAGGCCTGATGTTTGGAGGAACACTTCCTAGAATCAAATGAATAGCATGATCATGTTCACAAATAGGTGAGAGTCCTTTGGGAGTTTCTAACACCTTGGAATGATTGTCCAAGAATTTTTGGAGATCTAGAGAAATAGATTATTTTGATGTTGGAAGTTCTAGTGAGAATAATTGTGCAATTACGCCTCATTTTTATTTCTTCAGAAGATTTTTCATGACATTAGAGCTTATTATCTTTCCTGGATTCCCTTCGATACCCCTTAATTTGATTTCCTTTCCATCCAAAAAAAAATTCGAGAAAATTTCTTGAAAATTAAAAGCTACCATCCCAAAGATTGTAACCATTGTACTCCTAGTATAACATCAACACCTACCATTTGAATGGAAAGCATTGGAATATTCAATACATATTTCCCCATGGTTAGCTTGATATTATGGCATTTTCGAGGTATAGTTCCTCCATTTGCAACCATCACTTGACATTCTGGTGCTGGGTACAGGAAACAATTCAATTCCTTGGCTACCTTACAATGAATAAAATTATGGGTACTACCCAAATCAATAAACACTATTACCTTTTTATTCTTGATATGTACTTTTATCTTGAGAGTTTGAGGAGTGGTAATTCCTGCCAATGCATTACATGATATGGTCAGACTCATTTCTTCTTCTTCTAGGGTTGGTTCCTGGTGTATATCCTCTTCTTTTAGAGTTTCTTGTTCATTTTCTTCCTCCTCTTCATAATCTATGTAAAATAATTTCTTCTCAACACACTTATTACCTTTAGTGTATTTTCTATCACAATTGTAGAAAATCCCTTTTTCTCCTTTTATTCCAATTTTTGTGGTGTCAACCTTGTAGGTTGTGGAAGTCTAGGAGTAGCAACACTTCCATCTTTATAGATGTGAGTGGTAGGCTTCCTTGTCACCATAATTTTACATTCAATTTTTCTTGCCAACCTGAATGCCTTCTCCAATGAATTAGGTTCCCAAACGTGAACGTCATGTTGTATGTTATCCTTTAAAGTCCTTATGAAGACATCAATCCTATGTTCCTCTGTAATATTAGTTACCCTTATTAAATTTTGTTTCTCTACCCTTATGTTCAATCCAATGTGTAAATTTTGTGTGTTTTTCACATTATTGAGATCAAAATATTGTTCCATCTATAGTATCCATGTTATGAGATCCTTGCCATAAAAATTCCTCATATCCATCTTTGGAATATGGTGGTTCTTCAATGCAACATAAGGGTTTATGAAATCACGATTAACATTTATTTTGTTCTCATCATGAGTTTCCTCTACTATCTTTTCACCATTAGGAATTATTTCTTGTGTTAACCTTGTCATCAAACCTTCCATGTCTAATTTTAGATCATTCTTCATGTATTCCATGTTGTCTTTCATTTTTTCATCGATATTAGATTCCATTTCATCCATCTTAGCTTCCATGCCAACTTCCATGCCATCTATCTTAGTTTCCATGCCATTCTTCAAACCATCCATCTTAGCTTCCATGCATTTCTTCAAACCATCCATCTTAGCTTCCATGCCTTTCTTCAAAACCTCCATTTCATTTTTTTTTGCTCTTTGCAAGAGCGAAATTTTGTGCACTTTCTATTGTAATTTTTATATGTCATGTTGTGCTTCTTCCTCTTCATGAGTCATAGTAGAGATTTTTGAAGGCTTAATGGGTGTTGAATTCTTTTTAGGTGGGATTTTAGAACCCAATACTGATATCTATGCTTCAATATGCCATTGGAATCACTTCAAACTGATTTTTCACACAAGACTTGTGCAATTCGAAAAGAAAGAAAAATACACACCTTTTTCTTGCTTTTGAGGACCTCAATATTGAAACTGAAGTATCTCTGTGACTTCGAATCTTCAATATCTGAAATTCAACCCTGTAGTAGCCCTATGAATCATCTTTAGAATGCGATAATCCTGACCTAATTTGGAATCTTCAAGGCCATGTTATGGCCAATCTCCCAGAATTACCTAATTATGGACTAGTTCAGTAGAGCGAACTTGTACGACGTTCGACATGTCACTGTTTCCTCCTTTGACTCTAAAATTTATAAATAGGAAACTATAGTTTGTGTATTTGCGGCCACTTTTTACAGAATTCCAATTCTACGCTCAAAGAGAGAGTTATGATGATTTTCCCACTGTCGCTTCTTTGAGATGAAATTCATAAGCTTGAAAAAAACTCTAAATCCCACAGATCATATCTCTGAAAATATTGCGAACCAAGATCTGAAATTTTTATAGGAAGTTCCTCAGGATTTCGGATTTTCTCTATTAAAATTTTATCTTCTGAACCTTCGTAGAACAAAATTTATAATGCAAATGCCATGCTGACATGTTTTAGGTGAAATTCGGGAGCTTGAAAAAACCCTAACTTCCACATATCATATCTCGTAAAATATCTTGAACCAAGATCTGAAATTTTTCCACAACATTCCTCAGAATTTTGGCTTTTATTTGTAAAAATTTTAGCTTATGAACCTTCGTAGAAAAAAAATTTATAGTGAAAATTCCACGATGTCCTGTTTGGAGCAAGGAAACCCTAGAATCCAAAGCTCTGATACCAAATGTTATGAAACCAGCTCCAAAAATAGAAGAAAATGGAGATCAATGCCTTATAAATAAGCCCCTTCGAGGGGGAAACCTCCTTTACATTACATAAATGAATAATTCTTGGATGATACAAATGAAAAAACCTCCTTTTATATATAGGAGTCCATGGGGCCACAATATAATCCTAGCCGACCTAACAATAATAATGTAAGGGCACAATAATAACAATATTGGGGTTACAGGGGTACAACAATAACAATAAGGGGATTACACTAACAACAATAAGGGACTATACTAGTAATATAGAGACCTAACATAGGGTTGGATAATAGAAATGAGACAAAGCAATTCTTTCAAATCCTCATCCTTTCTTGAGAGTGCATCTGCAACAACATTTTTCTTCTCTTTTTTGTATATGATTTCAAATTCATAACCCAACATCTTTGTGACCCATTTTATACTCTTATAAAGATAATATTTGTTCCAAAAAGTATTTAAGACTACTTTGATTTGTTTTTACCTTGAAGTGTCTTCCCATTAGGTAAGGTCACCATTACTTTAGTGCATGTAGAATTTCCAACATTTCCTTCTAATAAATAGGTTTATGTAAATACTTTCCCTCAATTGGACAAATTTAAAAAGCAACGGGTCTTCCTTCTTGCATTAAAATAACACCAACTCCATTTCTTGAGGCATCACATTCCAAAATAAAGGTTTTTGTGAAGTCTGGTGTAGCTATGACTTGTACTTGACACATTGCTTCTTTATGATGTTTAAAGGCCTTAATTTCTTCTCGAGTCCAAGAAAATGCATCTTTCTTCAGTAATGTTGTTAGAGGTGATGCTATTCTGCCATAATTCTTAACAAACTTGCAACAATACCCTGTCAACCAAAGAAATACTTGAAGATGCTTTAGGGTTGTGTGGATTTTCCATTCCTTAATGGATTTAATTTTGTTAGGGTCTACCTCAACACCCTCATGAGAAATAATATGACCCAAATATTCCACCTCCTACACACCAAAGAAACATTTGGAGGTTTTTGTATATAATTGTTTCTCCTCCAATAGTTTGAGCACCATGTAAACATGTTGAACATGATCCTTCCAAGACTTGCTATAGATTAGTATATCATCAAAAAATACTAACACAAGTTTTCTAAGGAAGGGTTTGAAAATGTAATTCATCAAACCTTGAAATGTGGAAGGTGCCTTAGTAAGGTCAAAAGGCATAACCAAAAATTCATAATGACCTTCATGAGTTCTGAATATTGTTTTTGGAATGTTTTCAGTCTTCATTCTAATTGGATGATATCCTAAACGAAGATCCAACTTGGTGAAGTAAATTTCTCTGTGTAATTCATCCAACAATTCATCAATGACATGAATGGGAAATTTATGTTTAATAGTGATCTTGTTGATGTCCCTATAATTTAGATACATACATCATGATCCATCCTTCTTGTGCACCAATACTACTGGAGTAGAGAAATAACTTTGACTAAGTTGAATTATACTTGCCTCCAACATTTATGCAACCATATGTTCAATTTCACTCTTTTGGGCATATGAATATTTGTAAGGCCTAATGTTTGGAGGAAAAATTATTGGAATCAAGTGAATAGCATGATCATAATCACGAATATGGGGATACCTTTGGGAGTCTCAAATACCTTGGAATGATTTTCCAAGACTTTTTGGAGATATGGAGAAATAGATGATTTCGACGTTTGAACCTCTAGTGAGCATAATTGTGCAATTGCACCGCATTATTATTTCTTCAAAAAGTTTTTCATACCATAAGACCTGATTATATTCTCCGGTTTCCCTAAAATACCCCTTAATTCAATTTCCTTTCCTTCCCAAAAAAAAATCAAGAAGACTTCTTGAAAATTAAAAGATATCGTCCCCAAATATTGTAATCATTAGACTTTTAGTACAACATCAATACCACCCATTAGAATGGAAAACATTGGACTATTGAATACATACCCCCCATGGCTAGTTTGATATTATGACACTTTTCATAGAAATTTATAGTTCCTCCATTTCCAACCATCACTTGACACTCTGGTGTTGGATATAGAAAGAAATTCAATTCCTTGGATATCTGAGAATGCATAAAATTATGGGTACTACATGAATCAATAAATAATATTACCTTTTTCTTCTTGATATATCCTTCTATATTGGGATTTTGAGGAATGGTAATTCCCACCAATGAATTACAAGATATTTTCGGATTCATTTCTTATTTTTCTGGGGTTGGTTCTTGGTGTATATCCTCTTCTTTTGATGTTTTTTGTTCTTTTTCTTCCTCCTCTTCAAAATCTATGTAAATAAATTTCTTCTTCGCACACTTATGATCTTTAGTGTATTTTCTATCATGAATGTAACAAAAATATTTTTCTCTCTTTTTCCTCCAAATTTTGTGGGGTCAACCTTGTAGTTCATGGAAGGTTAGGAGAAATGACACTTCCATCTTTATAGTTTTGAGTGGTAGACTTCTTTGTTGCCATAATTTTTCTTTCAACTTTTCTTGCCACCCTGAATGCCTTCTCTAATGAATCAGGCTCCCAAAGGAGAACCTCATGTTGGATGTTATCCTTCAAAGTCCCTATGAAGACATAAATCCTATGCTCTTCTAAAATATCAGTTATCTTGATATTCAATTTTTCGAAGTCCTCATTGTGCTCCACCATTGAACCCTTTTGTTCGAGATTTATCAATTGGATAAAGAAGGTGTTTCTCTTTGTATCCTCATAATGTGCTATAGTTTCCTCCATAAATATTGACCAAGTGATAAATGGTATACAAGAACAAAGCTATTGATACCATACAAACTAATTGGGGTCTAGATATAAATATGCAATGTGTACCTTTTATGTGTGTTGCACATCATGTAGATAAAAATATTGCTCCATCTATAGTATATATGTTACCGGATCCTTGCCATAAAGCTTCCCCATATAGATATTTGGGATATTGATAAAAATTGGATATTTATATTGTTCTTTATACATCTCAATGCGTTCGAAGTGGAAAAAGTGGAGGAATCAGCTCACATGACTGTTTTTACCAATGGGACCCAGTTTGGCGAAATGAGGCTTGAAACCTTTCGGGAGCGTTTTGAGGCATTAACCAACGTTTTTTTGGGGTAAGACTTTTATTTTATAGTGTGCCACATTTTCATGCTATTTTACACACTGAGATATTTCCAACGCTGTAAGAAGCGCGTCAATCAGAGTCTGTATGAAAAAGTTATGCCACTGAGAAGTTGACCTTCTTGTTTCACACCTATAGTTCAAGAGGATGTCACGTCAGCCCCCAGTATTCATGGAAAAGGGGCTAGTCACGTGTTTTTGATGTAAAATACTCTAGAAGAGTCTATATTGTAAATTTATTTAAGATTTTATGTAGTCAAAATTAACCACTAGTAGGCTATTGGGTTGTGTTAAAACCGAACCACTAGGAGGAATAAACATTCCATTCTTTCTAGAGAATTTTGTTCCATAGCTGAGAAAATATAGCCAGGAGAGACATGAGGTAGAGAACACAGAGATGATATGTCCAATGTAGCATGCGATGGGCCACAAGAATTACTTCTTTATACCTACTGACATATTTCTAGACAGAGAAAGAGAGTGAAGCAAACTCACTTTTCAGCTGTGTTTTCTCCCGAAAGGGTTTCCCAAAGAGCATATATTTTGTATTGTGTGTGTGTGTGTGTGTGTGAGATTATTTTTTCATTCTCTAATTTTTTGCATAATTTCCATTCACATGCCTGTACTAATTACAATTAAATCTACAAATCTCGAATTTTAATAAAACTATAAGTGTAAATTCCAGTATTTTAATATATTATTATTAGATATGTTGTGACGAACTATCCAGTGGAATATCCACGATAGTTTATGGATCAGATGTGGTTGGTCTTGGATACAAATTTAAAGTCTCTAAAATAATGATTAACACTCCTTTTTTTATCATCATGAGTTTCATGGAATACCTTTTCACCATTAGGAAGCATTTTTTGTAACAACTTTGTCAAACCTTCCTTCAAACCTTCCATATATGCTTTTAAGCCATTGATGTTTCCTTTTATTTATGAATTTAAACCATCCAAGTCACATTTTATTTCTATTTTTAAACCATTCATGTCCCATTTTAGTCCATCTATGTCCCCTTTTAGTTCATATTTCGTTGCTCTTTGTGAGAGCAAAATTTGTTGCACTTGGTCTAGTAATTTTGAAATATCATGTTGCAATTCTTCCTCTTCATGTGTCATAGTAGAACTTTTTGAGGCTTGTTGGGTGTATAATTATTTTCTTTGGGAGAAATTTTAGAACCAAATACCGATATATGTGTTTCAATATGCCCTTCGAATCATTTCAAACTAATATTTCAAACAAAAGTTATATAATTTTAAAAAAAATACACACATTTTTCTTGCATTTTAGGAGCTAGATCTTGAACCGGTTGTACCTCTCTAATTTCAGCTCTCCAAGGTCTTAAATTTCATCTTGTGTTAGCCCTCTAAGTCTTCTTATCAACATCACAAGTCAGATTGAGATTAGATTCCTCAAGATAAAGTTATGCCCAATCTCCCACAATAACCTGGTTATGGATTGGTTTAATAGAGCGAACTTGTACGAAATGCCATGTGTCACCGTTTCAACCTTCAACCGTGAACATGATATAAGAAAAACTACAGTCTGTTTAATTTCAGTCAAATTTCACGAAACTTAAATCCAATGTTCTTAGAGAAAGTTATGACGAGTTTCCGTAGGTCACCTGTTTGAGACTGAATTCTAGAGCATGCAAAAACCCTAACTTCCTTGGACCATATCTCAAAAAATATAGAGAACCAAGATCTAAAATTTCTACACAAAGTTCACCAAGATGTCCATTCCACGTGGTATAAATTTAAGCTTCTGAAGCTTAATAGAAAAAAACATTATAGCAAAAATTCTAAGATGGTTTGTTTAAAGCAACAAAACCCTAGAATCCAAAACTCTAATACCAAATGTTATGCAACCATATCACAAAACAAACAAAAAGATAGTTAAAGAATTGAAAATTAGCCTCTTCGAGGGGGAAACCTGCTTTACATCACATAAATGAATAATTCTTGGATGATACAAATGACAAGGCCTCCTTGGTATATATAGGAGTTTAAGGGGTTACAATCAAATCATAACCTACATAACAATAATAATGTAAGGGCACAACAATAACAATAGTGAGGTTCTATGGTGCACAAAAATAAAAATATGGGGGATACATGGGCACAAAAATAACAATAGGGGGACTACACTCATATTATATGGACCTAACAGAAACAAGAAATCCTTCATTTTATATTATCCAACAAAATGAAGAGATACAACCTACAACAAATTCACTGTAATTTCTTCTTCGCTCTCACATAGTCTCCTCTCCCTTTCTCGCAAAAAATAATAATACACAATTGAAATACAATTACATCACATAAATCGAGGGTTGCCTTCTATGTAAAAAAAACCTAAATTAACATAACTTCTAAATCTAGATCTTCTACCTAATGAACGACCCAGATTGACTACAAAAAATTGCAATATTCTACAAGGAAAATTTTCATATAATTTTTTCTTTGGGGGCGTTAACCTTGAAACTCTGCTCGGGGAGGGGGGGTAGGTGGTTGCTTCCACTGTATTGCACCCCCACAAACCCTGGAACTCATCGACAACAACAGTGGGGGGAAAATATCCCCCACCCACCATCAAGGGCTAAGATCCAACCATGACTGAAACAAAATTCCTCTAAACAATCAGGAAGCTAATCATGCTCCATACCCAACAACAAAATCATGTCTTACATCCTTATCATCTTGGCACAATGAATTGGAGAAACATTATATATAAAAATAATTAGTTAATTCTTCTTCCCCACCTTTGGTTACTGTGTTTTTTTGTTTCATCTGGTGAATTTTATGAATGTACTTGTTAATCAAGTACTTGGAAACCATCATATTGATCAAACTCTTCATTTTGAATTTCACTATCTTTGGGCATTTGATCCATAAACTGACTATGTTTAGTAGGGGCTATTTGTCATTTCTTAACTTTCTTCTATCTTCGATACAATCCAATGCTCTATCTAACAATCTAATATCCCTTTGGGATAGTTGAATAAGGTTCAGATTGCTATTATAAATTCATGGTCACCATATAGAAATGTTATAATAATGACCCTTGAACTCATTCTTTTGCTATGAAATATAAGACCATGCCATAGTCTATCAAGTTGGGTATTTGAAGTTTTATAACTAGCAAAAAATAGTCCCTTTTACAACAGTGCATTGCTATGCACATGCTTCCCTCTCAAATCATGCATAGGAAGCTCTCTCGCATGAAAACAACAATGGTGACCCCCAACCAAATCAAAAGCAACTCTTTTTCAAAGTGGTGGCTCAATTTCTTAGATAGTCAACCTCTTGTTGGTGGCTCTCTCTAACAACATGAAATTGATACGATGGATCCTTTAGATTGATCATGGCTCCTCATATTAACTAGTGGTTTTGTTCCCCATAGGATTTGCTGGTAATTGATATGCCATTTACAACTAATAAAGTAGAAATATATAGCAATCAATCTAGAGACCAACATATTACATCTTGTAGTGATCATATCAATGTGGTGGAAAACTAAGGTAACTAAAAACACTTTGGACAAGTTGTAGTTAAAGAAATTGTCACAACACTTTGGACAAATCATAGTTAAGCAAATTATCACACATAAATGATAACAATCAACTACAAAAATTAGTAGCTCTCTTATACACACAATACTATATACACGAAGGACAATATCTAAAATAGCATCCACGATCATAAATCCCTCTTGTGATAGAGAAGGTCTCATACCAAGTCTAATAATATGTAGACAAAAAGGAGAGTAAACATTGTTTTGTTTTCACACACACCAACCACCATAATGAGTCATATATTACATTGAAGCAATGTTCATATAAGCAATGTTACATATGAACATATCAAGTTTTTCCTTTTGATAAACATATTATCACAAGACATTAACAATAAGAAAATATTTTAGGAGTTAACCTTAGCCACATGCTAATTTTCCATGTTTTTCCTCAAAAAAATAAGTCACTAATTTTTTTCAAATACTTAAAGTCACCAAATTTCTATAAAAACTACATAAAATTCTTATAATTTTTAATAATTTTCTACCAATATTGCCAAACATTTTATGATTAATAATTTTAAAATCAATAATATTTTTTAAATTAATTAATTTAAAATAAATATAAATCTTAATTACTCAATTAATTAATTTATTACATAATTCCAAACATAGACTCCAATCTCAACTTATCCCTGAAATTTTCACCAAATCCAATCTTATTTTTTGTTGGTAGGGCAACACTGATTAAAAGAAAATAGCCTCGTTACCGAATCGTATGTTGCGTGCCTTTTTCAACTCATTCGCTATTTTGTAAATTTCATTCATTGTTCAATAAATTCTTTTCTGAACTCAATCCCCCTAAGAAGATCTCATGGGTAGAGATTTGAGATGTATAACAACCCTCATACTCATCGTCACTCTTTTCACAGGGAATCTCATGCACCCCACCGAATGCCGTTATTTGGGTAAACACTACGCGCTTTTTCAGTATCTGGCTTATCATGTTTGAATGTTTATGTTATATTTAATTAATTTAATTTAGTTAATTATTTTTAACTAATTAATTATTTTTAGAAATAATAAATTAATACAAAACCATAAATTAAATGGTTCGATAGAAATAGATAATCATCAAAATATTTGGGTTAGTTGTAAAGTGAGATTTTTTATAACTAAAACAGTATTGGAGATAATAAATTCAAAAACAATTTGGAAAACCATGAAATATACTTTCAAAATTTTAAATCTAGGTTATTTATATATTTTTATATTTTAAAAAATAAATTTTTTGAAAATATCTATTTCAAAATAAATTGTTTGCTTTGTTTTTAATTGAAGTACATGATGTTTATGTAAATGAATTACTTGGTCATTTCATTAATTGTTGTGTTAAGAGGTGCTCTCCACCTCAATATGATAGAGATGTTTTTTTTTTCCCAAGGAAAAATCGTAATTTTATTATTGAAAAAAAAATTACATGTAACACGTGCTGGTGTTTGTCAATCAAGACAGACCATAAACTTACAAATAAACCTATAGTACATGGGGAAAAAAATTAAGTTTTTCTCCCTTTTTTCTTTTCAACCTTCTGCCAAGCACCTTGTGTTGGCGTAGCTGAGATAAGGGCGAGCTGGGTATCTTCATTGTTTGCTCCAATGTCCTTATCTAAATGTGATGTGTCTGAGCTGTGTTGTCTTTTATTCCCTCCTGAATCCAATGCCCCAAGGTCCATAGCCAATTGTTTCGTGGCGGTGATGTCAAATGGGTCTTGCATCTCTTGTTCTGTTGTCTCTGGTTTTGTGTTTGTCTTATTGTTCTCATTTGTTTTGGGAGCATCCTCTTCATCATTAGGCTCCTGATTTGGTTCATTTGAGGGAAATTTCCAACCTTTTGGAGTTTTCCCATTCTTATTCTTTTTTCTATTGTCTCTTTTTGCTTCTCGACATGTATTTTGCGGATGACCGGTATTCCTGCAAATACGACATCTGAAAGAAGAATTTTTGAAGTCAAGATGTTGTGTCCATTTTTGCTGTTTGTGTATCAACTGTATACTTTCTGGCAGCCCTTTGTTGAGGTCCACCTCCACACATATTCGTGCAAAGGTGAAGACTCTCTCCTCCAGACGTTGTGTGTCAGTTTTGATATACCTCCCAAGGATGTTGCCAATACCTTCTAATACACTTTCATTACAAAAGTGTAGAGGAACATTGTAAAGCCGAACCCATACCAGCATTATGGTAACCTCCATGGTGTTTGCATCAAAATCTGGGAACCAAGGAGTGATGAAGAGGCCAGTAGATCCCCAAAACCACGGTCCTTCCCTAAGGATGATGTCTCTAGCTTCTGAGGATGTGAATTTGATGATGAAGAAACCTTTGGAACAGAGGTGGATTTCACAGTCCATAGTCCATTTGGTGAATATCCAATGGAAGAGCTCCATTGATTTGGGCCATAAACTATAAAATTTTCAAATTAACGCTTGTGATTCAAGATTAGTTCGATCTGCATCAATCTCTGGAAGTTCTATTTTTAGTTCTTGAATGTGATTCAGCTGCTCCACAATATATGGTTTGGGTGCATTGTCAGTTGGTTTAGTTGGAGTAGCCACTTTGGTTTTTCCCTGTAAAATGTTTCTGTATGAGAGGCCTTTTGTGTTGTCTAGTTTTGGGGTGCTGGAACCCCTTCCTGTTCCTTGAGATCTGTGTATTTCGACTGATCCACCCCTCAGTCTCAAATTGAGAATGATAGTGGAACCAGAATAGATGGAGTAATATCTTAATGAATCGAAGTCCTGTAGGATCTGCTCCCATATATTAAGGATTGCAGATGGCTGGGGTAGCCAAATGCATGACTGATTTTTTGTTTCAGATCAACCACTATATCATTTTCCTGTGCCCATAAAAATATATTGTTCCCCATAGGGATTTTAATCAAAATCTAGTATCGAGCAGAGCATACCTTATTATTGATAATAGCATGGTTTTCCATGGGTGACAACACTAGACGATGTAGCCAGTTCCACAGAGAACCTGATATCTTGGTGCCAAGGTTCGGTGTGCTCTGTAATGTGCAGTCACCTAGCAAAATTCCTACATTGTTGGTCCCCAGGGGGGGGGGGGGGGTAAAGTGTTTGCTTCTGCCATGAGACCACCGAATTCGGGAAGACAACAGGTGGTTGTGAATATTCTGTGTTAATCCCCAGCTCCAAAATGGGAGAGTACCCCTATAGGTTAGGAACCTATACACATTTCAGAGTCGTTCATTCGAATCTGGTTGTGGGTTGATTCCAAAAAGGCCACAAGGGATGCGGTTAGAGGTCACATCAGGTGTCGTGGAGCCATAAAACCCATTCTACATCATAATACCATTCGGGCAGAAATCCCTGAACCTTAAACTTTCTGAGCATACCCAGATGTCCACTGGAAATCGTCCTAGGAGGCCAGTATAGACCGTAGCCGTCAAGAAAAAATCCTCAAATCCCATCCTTCTCGATAAGGCCCATATTGAGATACCCTCCGAGGTCAAGCCAGGGAGACAGGAAATGTGCCATGCGATGGTGAATACAAGTGCCGACAATAGGTTGTGAGGGCCGCCTCCTAGAAATGCCCTTGCCGCAGTCTCCATCGATGGTTTTCCTTCATAGCAAGGGCAGTATCTGAGGTGCTGCAGCGTATATTCGATGTAGCAGAGGCCGATATGCAGTCGCCCATCCACTGTTAGCTTGCAGTAAACCGCCACCGCACAGGTAGGAAGGCTTGTACAATGAACCCTAACATCGCCGCTTGCCATTGCTCCAAATATCTCCACCATAGGTCTCAAGTAAGAAGCATTCAATAGAGATGTTATAAGGTGATGTAATGTAAACATTTTAACTCAGTCAAAATAAAATAAAAATAACTAGTATAAATCCAACTTAACCATTGATCTACCAAGAGCCTAGAGGGATCAATTCTCATGATATGCAAACCTATTTTTAGAATGCAAAACTTGAAAACATATTTACATGCCAAGAGATTTAATACCTTTTAGTGATTGATAAATCCTTGATTTAAATGGATGTATATTGGTTTTCTGTCTCTTTCTCTCTCTATATATATACCATGTGTAAGTTTTGATTTGTTAAATAGTATTTTTGAATAAATTATTATTATTAATATTTTATATTAAAAGTTGAATGAATTACACATTTCTCTCTTATTAAGAAGTAACTAAATTATTTTATCTTTAATTACTTTTTACTTTTGAGTATTGAAATATTTTAATAAGGTCAACATTAACACAAACACACACATACACACATTCTCTCTCTATATTTGATAAATTTTTAGTTGAGTTGAATTGTTTATCAAGTGTGGTAAAATAAGTAGAGTTGAAAGGTAATATCCATCAATTGGGTGGTTGGGGCATGTTACAACGAAAAAGCCACTGGAAAGATAAAATACTAGATTATATTGGAAAAAGTGTAATAGAAATATTATATAATTATTAATAATATATTGAGGTTTGGAGTTGAGGGTTGTGGCTAGAATGAACTTATTGATTGATAAAAATACCTACATTTATAGGATATGAAGATAGAATTGAAACCAATCCTATGGAATAGTTGAAATGATCAAGAAAATTGAGTTGTTTCCTTGTTTTGCATATTTTTATTATAAGGGTGAAGATTGTAAGTGATGGAATATCTTTGATAAGATTCTATAGAAAACATGACATGTAAAAATTTGAAGAACTCTTCTCAATTTAATGAATTAGTAATACAATAAAAAAATGATTAAAAAATGGAAAGATTAAAAATGATCACTACATTATTTCTTCAAATTACAACTCTAGGAAAGATATAAGTTCACAATTTTCAAGAATCAACATATAGGATTTATATATAAAATCTAAGGACTTGCTAGGAATACAAAGGTGCAATTCACATTTCCATATGACCATTACTTTTATTGAACACAACCATAGAGTTTACGTTATGTATCCATCACCATTTGATCTACACTATTGCCACATGAACTATATCCAACACCCTCTGAAATAAACTCTAAAACCTCTATACTACATCCATACCATAATCTCTTTCCCCATCATTCCAACTCAATTAAGTTTGCTATCATCACATGACTTCTCAACTGAGAACAATATCGATTCATTATATATTTAAATATCACAATAACCAAGCAATCACTATTTAATGTAGTAAATCACTTCCATCTCTAAACAAAAGTGTCCATTCTCCTCCATTCACTTGTAAAACCATCACCTTGAACAATCATATTGGTTGGGAACTAATCATACATTTAATTCAAACTCTAGTACTATACATTTTGACGAAGAATCTGTTGTACATTGGGGTCTAACATCAAATTAACTATAAATATTGAGAAACACACCATCTTATAGGCATCTTTCCATTTACCAAGACACCTTGGTACCATGGTGCTCACAAATTCTTTAAGAAAATGGTTTGGATATAAGATATACCTAAGTTAATTATACATTAATTTCAATTTTTTTATCTAAGGACTTATGGCACAACATTAAAAAAATAGTATTTTAGTAAGAAATAATTAGAGAGAAAAAAACATGGAACTAAATTTCCTTTATAGCTATATCACACTTTACAAAACAAATTTAGGAATGAATTTTACATTGAAAATTTTCGATTTAGGGTTACAAAATATAAACAAGAGATAATGATACCTTTGAGAAAATATTTTTACTTTCATGCATATAATGAACATCTTTCTTTGTATCCTTGGTATATTGGTTCAATTCTCACATCCTTGTCCAATATTTTTTTGGTTCTCTTATACTTCACCGAGCAATTATTATAGTATTCAATTTCATTTAAAAATACACTCACATGTTTAGTTGACTATGTTCAATATTTTTTCTTTTACAACCCCCCAACCCCACCCCCAAACTTCAAGGATTATTTCTCACTAAAATAATTTTTACATAAAAAATTGGTCAACTACAAGAAGTTGCATTAAAATTTTTCTTTTTGAGATCTTAGATCAAGCAAAGATGAAAAATTTGCTATGAAATAGTAACATATTTGCATTTGGAATGGTCCAAAAGTCATGTATTACATCCTTATAATCTTAGCACGATGAATTGGAGGAATATTATAAATAAAAATAATCTATAATTTATTCTTCCCCGCCTTTGGATACTATGTTTTTATTTTCTATGGGGACTTTTATGAATGCACCTGTTGATCACACACATGGAAACCGTCATGTTGATCAAACTCTTCTTTTGGAATTTTACTATCCTTGGGAATTTCATCCACAAACTAACTAGGTAAGGGCCTTTTGTCATTTATTAACTTTATTCTTTCTTCGATACAACCCAACACTCTATCTAACAATATAATATCCATTTGGTATAGGTGGAACAAAGTTTATATTTCTATTACAAATTCATGGTCACCATCTAGAAATGTTGCAAAAATAACCCTTGCACTCATGATTTTGCTAATGAAATATAGGACCATGCCATATTGTGTCTGTTATCACTCTAGTAAATTCTTAAGTTGTGGGATTTTGGTTTTTAGTCAAAGAATACTAGAGGTAACCACAAACCTACTTCAAAATCTAGGATCTAGCCTTCCTAGGGTCCAAAGAGGGCTTTCTCTTTAAAGTTTAAATTTGTTTAAATTTGTAAATATTAGACTAGCTATGAAAGTGAAATTTTGGTTTGGTTTTGTTGGATTTGGTGGGAAATTCACTTGGAGGGATAGATAGATGGAAATCTACATGTCCATTGGGCTATGGAGTCTAAGTCAAGCTAACAGAACTGGGATCAGGGCCTAAAAGGTCAAATGTCTTCAGGGCAATATAGATAACCCTTGGAGATCTTGGAAAATTGGTTTTGTGAGGTGGTATAATCGGGATAACGGGCACTTAAGGATCATTTGATCTGGAAAAGAGAAGTAGTAAATAGAGTTCAAACGAGAGAGGGAGAAATTAAGGGTTCCCTACACCAGAAATTAGAAGAAAACAAAGAAATCATAACTATGTAAAAACATGGTGCTATTAACATGTCTTGTAGTAATACTCCTAGTTATACATTCAAATTTAGAACTAAAACACAGATGTATGCATGTAACAAAGGAAGATAACAATGACAAGTTTTAGAGAGTACTTCACTCCAGATAGCTTATCACAGGGATCCTAAAGTATGATGCCATATAATTGATCCAGTATGCTACTCAAAATCGAAATCCAAAGCCTTCAAGTCAACAAAATATCTATAGTAATCTCCAAAAATTTTATTCCACACAAAATACTTCAAAAGAGTGAAGTATTTATACATAATGTTTTACAAAATATCCTAGATGATGTCTAGGAATTAACTTAGGAAAATAAAATATCTTACAACAATAATAGTGACATCTGCTTAACAAATCAGCAAGTTGTCCTATTTTATTCAAAATAAATAAAAACAAATTTAGGATAAGAAGTAGCTGGCTGCCTATGTGTCCTCCTTGCTGGCTCTTACATATATTTTTTTTTGGAATCTAACCTACCTTCACTGATACTCTTTCTTACTGATACTCTTTAAACTTTATTCAAACTGCATTACTGTTGTAAAATATTTTTTGACAGTGAAATCAACAAACATATTTTTTCTTTTTCATTTGTTTGTCTTTCATTCTTTGTAATAAATCAGTAAGTGCTTGCCAATCCTCATTTTTAGGAATTTGAATATTTTTTAGTTTCCTAAAATTCTCATTAGCTTCAATATACCTAGAAAATGTGGGATTGATGAAAAATAAGTGCTTGATCTCATACTGTAATTAAAATAAATCTTCAAAACTTTTCAGCAATAATTTTCCTATCGGAATGTGTAATATCCCAAATTGGGAATTGCTAGCAAGGCATGACTGGAAAACACATTTTCCAGTAATGGATGCTATAGTAATGGAACATCAGCACTTGGATTCCTTATATATGAGTATTTAAGTCCTAAATCCAAGAGGGCATAAAAAATAAATCCTCCTAGGTGGGTTAAACAGATCTCCCACACCTAGTTGTCTTCCGAAATGCCTCAAAGAGAGACTGCAGCAACAACAAAGAATCATGCTTATGAAATAATGCAGTTTCTGCAGAGAAGTGATAGGATGTTCATAAAACATGTTTTAATAGTATTCACAACAACAAATACTTTTTAAAATTCAGTCCATCAAGTACATAGTTGAAAATACAAGGCAAAGATAGAAGAAATCTCCTCCAAAAAAGGGCTACAACCATATGTTTGAAAAAAAGCTACCTTGGCAGTGTTATTCTTATTGAGCTGCACTACTATATGTTACATGTCAGATCTAGAGTAGATATGTGCATAAAATGTTAGATCTATATCAGATCCATGCACTAGAAAAGCTCCTCTTTCATATTCCCTTGGAATTTCGGGGTTTTCACCAAGCATGAGCAATAGATCTGAGATCTAAGAAATCAGATTTGCAGAAATATTCAGAGTTATTGAAGCATTCAGATTATGCAGATCATATCTAAAAATTACAAGTATATATCTCCTCCACAGGATCTCAAAATGAATATTAGATCCTCAACACTCCAAAACCAGCTCTCCAATTGATGCACCCAAACCCCCTGCAACACCTCCTACAAGAATAATGCAGATCTAGAGTAGAAACTGCGCTGTAGGGGGTTAGACAGCTGATGGTCCCATGCCAAGATCAGAAATTGAGGCTCATGCACTCCAATACACTTCCTCCAATAGAGTAGAGGCCTCCTCCACTGACAAAGAGCACTGAAATGACTTAGATCTGAGAAGATTTTATCTCTATGAAAATAATGTAGTCCCTCAAGGGAGACTGTGCTATAGCTTGATTAATTGAGTTGGCCTGATGCCAAGATGAAAAACTGAAGCTCAACAACGGATGCACTCTTCCAGGAGGTTAAAAGACACACTCATTGAGAAGAGGATACAATACAGGCTAGATATTTGTAGATCTAGAGTTCCCCTTGCTACAGCTCACATAGACAACCGAATCCTAAGCAGAACTGCGTTGTAGATGCAAGATGAGGCTTGGACAAATGCTAGATAGTGGAATAGACAAACAAGGCTCCTCTAAGAGCTACTCAAGGAAGGAGGTGGGAGTTCCTAAATAGGAAACCCCAACAAAGGATGTCTAAGTAGACAATACCTTCAGAAAATAATAACATCAAAAACCTTCTCTTATTGTCCTCCTCCTTCTTTTATAAGATGAATGCCTTGTCAAACCCTAAACCACCTCAATGAGTTAACCCCTTTCACATGTGGAGCCTCCATCTAGAACTGTGCCGTGTATCCATGAGGTTCATTGCACCTAGACTGCGCTGTTGATTTGGTCAAGGTTGACCCAGTCTTGTGATTTAAGCTCATTCACACCTGCAAGATATTATTTACATAGCCCAGATATGTCTCTGTTTACATGGGCATTGATTTATTCATGGGTTTTAGGAGTTTTACATGTCCTCCTTCATATTTTATTCATAAACATGAAATGCAAGATAAAATAAGGCAAAATAAGATATTCCCATAGGCTTGGGCTAAATGGGAATATTACAGAATGCCTTGACCTATTGGCTTATTCATCTATTCCTTGGCATATTCTCTTATCTTCTTGTCATAATCATTTTGAGGCATTAAATTATCATTAATAACCATGATATTAGGAAGTCCTTTTTGCCTTAAATTGGTGAACTTAACCATGAATATGGTTATAGAAGTATTCATACCTTCACATTTTTCTTCAAGCTGCCTCATCAAATTTCTTTTGGTGGTAACTTTCCTAATTTCTAGGATAGTTGCTCTCCTGTCATTGATTTTTAGTTCTTCCAATTCCTGTCTATTATTTCTGTTGAGGAAATTGATTAATCTTACAGCCTGTTCTGGTTTATCAGCCAAATCAGTTTGTATCTTTTGGATTTCTACTTGGGCTGCCAATAATAACTCTCTTTGCTAAAAAATTACCTGAATTGAATGCCATACATCATGGATGGCTTCAATTACATTATTCCATAGGTAATTTTTTATGTATGATATCTGATATTTGAGAGTTAATTATTTTTGTAACTTCTTTAACTCTTCAATTAATCTATTGGAATTTTTTTCATGTATTTTAGCATTTATCTGAGTGGATTTATTTGTCTTCTCAATATTTTCAATCATCTTTGTAAATCTATTAATTTCATTTATCTTCAAAGACATCTCTTCCATTGCTTTCACTAGTTGACTGCTTTCATCTGTAGGTTGCAATGTTGTTGTAGAGGATTCAGTAGCTAAAGTTGTTGAAGAAGTCACTGGCACTATAGTGGCCAGTGGTTCTTTGGGTGCCAAATTTTCTCCTAAAGTTGAAGGCACTGCTGCAGTGATGACTTGGATGACTGTAGGAATCACTGGTTCTTTTACTGTCTCCTTTTCTTGAACAAGTTGGTCCATCTATACTTCCATTTCCTTAATCTGAGTTGTCAGTTGAAGTGTTAAACTCATCATTTCATCTTTTTCCTTTTGTTCCTATAAGACTTCCTTTGTCTGAGGGTGCTCACTTTGAGGAAGTTTGAGCTGTTTCCTCAAGGTAGCTATATCCTCATTTTTCTTCTTTACCAACGCTTATGCTGCTTTGATGTTTGTAGGATCATATCCTACCTGTAATAATAAATCTTCTAAGTCTTTTATCCTTAGATCCTTTGCATATAATGGATCTTTATCCATCTTCATTTGATCTTGCATATTAGAGATGGTGTTTTGAAGCTTATGAACACTCATGGCTTTTTTGTAAAAGTGTAATATAACATCTCTGATGTTTTCCTGTGAAAATATATTTGATCTATTTCATGGACTTTGTCTGTAGCTACTTCCATATTAACTTTCTTATAGTCAGCAAATGTCTTTGGCACTGATACTGTGGGCTGTAATACTGACATAATCAATTTTTTAGTTGAATAATCAAATGATGATAGGAATTTGTTTTGATTACCTGGCTTTTGTTTAAAAAACTGAGAATATATTTTAGTTTTGATTTCCTTGTTCTTCAACTTGATTTTCTTGTATTTCTTCTTAATATCCAAATCCTTTTCCTCAGCTGAATTTGAGGAAGAAACCTCCATACTTTGCTTCCTTTCCATCATCTATGTACCTTCATTATTCAGTTGTTCTTCATTCTGATTTGGCTCACTGATAACTATAGTAGCTACATTTATCTTTGGCAAATCAGTGTTGGTATTCAAGGGCTCTGTTTCTTCAACATCTATTGTCACTTTACCTTTAGTTGCTGTATCTAATTTTTGCCTTTTGTTGTAAATGATCTTGAACTTTGTTTCTTTTCAATTTTTTGCAATATAAGCTTCCTCTTCTCTGATTATTTAGTGGATGTCTCTGGCTGTTTGGCAATTTCCAAGGTGTGACTAGTATTCCTTTGGTTAAATGCCTCTGTTAAAGTGTTTTCAACCCAATCAATTTGATTAGAAAAATTCTCTATTTCTGGTTTTGATTCATGGAGAAAGGGTGTCAATTTACATTTTGCCCTTAGCTTACTTAAGATCCCTTGTGGATCATAGTTCCAGGGGAAACTTTCTTCCATTTTATATTCCAATAGTTGATTTCCTGCGTCCTTTTCTGCATCTTTGTGATTACATATGAATGGCCCAATTTTATTTTTAAGTTTGAATTGGGTCTTCTTCTTGGTTGCAGGTTTAATCTCAGAAAAATACCTATTTTAATGCAGGTATCGGCTTTGAAAGGGTTTTTACAGTTTCTGGTCGAATTGATGGCTTGATCAGTTTATCTGGAGCAAGGCGTAGATCCTCAATAGTCTTAAAGGGTGTACTTTGGTAAATTTCAGAGTTTTCGGGCATAAAAATGGCTACCAGGGGCTTTAACATAGTTTATACAGTCGGGGAAGTAATATGGAGGTTAAGCGTGCAAGATAAAGGAATAAACACATTAACCAAAGGTTTTATCAAAACATATCAATTGCATTGAATGCAGGACTTGTCTGACAGGAGGTTATTTTCAGAATGCAAAGGCTTTTAAAATCGTTGGTTATCGGGTAGGTTTCTAGTGGTAAGATGTTTTAACCTCAATGAACGTGATCAAATGAGGGAAGGCCACGTGGAGGAGAGAGAAATGGACAAAACCACCCATTTCACGCAGATATGGCGTTTGAAGGGTTGGGCATATTTTTCACACGATATCAAGTTCTGTCCATTAGATCTAGAGGTTTAAAGCGAACGACTGTGATCGTTTCGGGAATTGCATCAGAATGGGAAGGTGGGACCGAGACTTTTCCTAGGTGGAAGGGTTAAGATGTGGCAGGGTTATATGATTTAAAACATATATAAAGGGTTTTAATCAATACATATGGGTGTGGGCGTGATTTATTTCTTAGGTTTCCAAGGTTTTATGAATAAACATTTGTTTAATTCAACAAACTTCAGATTATATGAATATGGGCGGGGTTAATGTTTTTTATTTAAAATATTTGTGAAATGTTTTAATAAAACATATGCGGGTGAGTTAATATATTATATAGATTTTTTAAACCTTTTTTAATGGTTTAAAAATTATAGGGGCGTGATACATGGAATAATGATAGTTTTTAGACCAAAGGGTTTGTAATTTGGGGTTTTTATTTGCGCACATGAGATAGAATTTGGTCTAAATATTATAATAATGGGTTTTTTGGGATATTTAGATATAATGGAATTAATAACTATAGGAGGGTATTTTTTAGGGATTTAGTAAAAATTTAAAGGTTAATATGAAAGGGTAGTGTAATAAAAACAAAATACATATTATCTCCAAGTATATTATAAAATCAAGCATTGCTCATCTTTATATTTCTTTCACTAATACTTAGGATAAATGTAATTTTGAGGGTTTTTATGAATACTTTTGAAGGGAAAGTTAATTATTTGGGATTACAATTTTACTAATTAAGAATATGTCTTTACTCAGGAAAAATGGGTTTTTAATGTCTGAATGAGGGGTAAATGATGATAAATGTGGGTTTAACATAAGAACTCAATATTTTTAACTAACCAGTCATAGATCCTTGGGTCCGGTCCCAAAAAAAGTCAGAGAAATGCTCTGAGCTTGTTTTAATGATAGCTTAAAATACTGAATACTCATAGGGGAGGGGAAATTAGTGATTTTTCCCGATGATGTTTTATTTACTTGATTGCTGCACTGCTTTCTACCTACCCAACTTTTATTTCTAACATTTTTTCTTCATTTTGTAGGTGCATTTAGGCTTGCAATCTTAAAAAAATTTCTTTCAAAGCATAAAACTATCTAAATATACCTTATTTCATCCTAGCACTCAGATTAAACTGTTGAGCTCTTCATTATTCTCTACCTATCTAATTATTGGTCAAGTTTAAATTGTTTGACAAATCTTTATGCTCTATCTAAAACATGAAATTGAAAGCATGAAAAGTTAAGATTAAACTATTTAACTGATCATGGATGATGGCATTCATTGACACTGCACATAATCATTATTCTTGTAGTAAAAAGTAAAAGTAGTGGCATTTGGAATTGCTCACTTTCAAGTCTTATTTATATCTTTTTCTTCTGGGGTCAATATTTTTCTAAGTCTTTTGATTTTCCTTTTAGGACTTTTTACCCTCTTTTTTCATTTTTTCTTATTTTTCATTTTTCAAAATATGGGAAAACATCTTGCAAATTGAAAGGTATGCACATATTTACAAGAATATCAAAGTAAATTCAAAATTTTATGAACCCTATTATTATAGGACCCTAACAGTGGCTCCACACGGGGATGACATTTCCTGATGAAATATCAAGAACTTTGAGACTAGTAGCCTTTGAAATTTGACTGTGATGACCTTGTAAATGTCTCATGATATCTACAGCTTATTCATACTTATGATATTTACCTTTCAAAGCTTAGGGCCTTCTCTTCGGGCTTCAACTTGTCTAAGGAAACATCTAATCCAATCTAAAATTTTCAATGTATATGTACAATGATCAAAGTGAATAAAAACTAACTATTTTTTAACTCAGGGGAGTAGTAGTGCTTCCACATTCTGCCATTAACTGGTCCTTCTTGCAGATCTGTTCTATCTAATTCTTTTAGAGAGAAAGAATTATTACCTCTATATCCATAAATTACATAAGGTCCTTTCCATAAAAAATCAAAATTTCCATTTTTTCCTTTGTCTTCTCTTCTAGAATCCCATTTTAACACTTTATCTCCTATGTAAAAATCATCCTCTTTAGTTTTTTTCTCATAGATTTTCTTGATCTTATCCTAAATGACTTGAGATTTAATATAAACTTCTTCCCTTGTTTGTTGCAAGTGAATAGTTGATTTATCCTTCTTTGGATGTCATTTGTTTCAACCTGTAATTCTTTGATAATTTTCATCACTGGTACACATAGGGAGGATGGAAAAACAACATCCATTCCATAAACTAGTTGGTAAGGTGAAGTACCAATGGATTTTTTAGTAGTAAGTCTATCTGCCCGTAAGGCATTGACTAACTTCTTATTCCAAGTCTTTTTATTATCTTCAAGTAAATTTTTGATGATATTTACAAGGCTTTTGTTTGAGGATTCAGCTAGGCCATTACCTCGGGGGTAATATGCAGTGGAATGAACTAAGGTAATATGGTATTTGTGGCAAAATTCAATCATTTTCTTGGATTTGAATGTTGCTGCATTATTAGTAATTATCTTTTGGGGACATCCAAATCTTGAAAGAATGTTGTTTTCTAGGAATGAAATAATGATAGTATCTGTGGATTGTCTGGAGGGTATGGCTTCAATCCACTTGGTAAAATAATCAGTGGTTATCAAAATCCACTTATGTTGGCCTGAAGAGGGAGGGTGAATTTCACCAATGAATTCTAAACGCCATTGTTGAAATGGAATTTCAGTTGAAATAGGCTCTAAAGGGAGGGGTAATAATTTCTCCTTACCCTAAAAAAATTGGCATTTATGACATGAAGTAACATATTTTTTGACATCAGCAAACAAGGCAGGCCAGTAAAAACCAGCTCTTAGGATCTTGTCTACAATATTTTTCCAGTATAAATGTCCTCCACAGTCACCTACATGAAATTATTCAAGTATTTTGTCAGCTTCTTCCTTTAGTAAACAATTTAGTAAAATCCCACTACGATCTCTCCAAAAAAGTACATTATCTAAGATACAAAACCTTACTGCTTTAAGTTTTAAAAATCTAGATTTGGTTCTTGATCTGAAATTGTGAGAACAAAGTATTTCTCATACAGAGATTGACTGTAGGGGCATTTACCGGATATTTCACCTTTCAAAGAAAGGATGAATCCGGTGGCTACCTAGCCCTCTTACAGACTCTGCCTAAAGAAATAAAATGTAATCACTGAGATCTGATCAATGAAAGTATTTGTTTATGCAAAGTATTCATTAATCCAACTTTAATGTGTGAATAGACAAGATTATGTATTCTGAAAATGAAGTATAGTGGTTTGAAGATGAACTAATAAGTTTTGTTCTCTGTTTAAACCTGCTTGGGAAAAGTTTACTGATAAAAATTTACTGTTTAAAGGAGAAGAATCTGAAATAATGCAGCAAAAATATACAGTATGACAGTAGCAATCTTTTAAGCAGTTCACCCCTCTCTTGGGCTACCTTTGCTGGGTCCAAAAGCCTCTAATTAGGCTTTTCCCTCTTTCATTAAATGCTCAAAATGTGAAATACACTGTATAGAAAGCCTCAAAAGGAAAAATAAGCTACAAATATAGATATAGATGGCTGAAATCAGTATAAAACGACTATTCATTCACCTCCATTGGATGAGAATAGTCCAAAACAACAGATCTTTCAATAGGCCCTGGTGGCTCCACGACCAAAAACACTGGTAAATTCACTGATAAAGCACCCTGATGGCTCTGCAAACACTCCCAACAGCTCTCGAATGATTCAATACCCCAAAATCAAAAAAAAATTCGTCCCAAAAAGACTTCCCTAGCCAAAGTTATGGCTAACTGAAGTTTGCCTAGATTCTCTCCAGCTAAGTCTGGCTAACTGCCAGATAGCTCCGACAAATATGGAGGTAGGCGCTAAATTAGAGGAAACCACCAAAAATGCCGCTGAATTGGAGGGGTAGCATTAAATGTTAATGTGCGTGGCCACATGTTGGCGGTGACAATAAATGTTAATACAACTGTTTGTTTTTAATCCCGCTCCACTCCACAACACATGTTTTTAAACCCACGTTTCTCTGCTCCAATGACGTCATACAGCACGTTGGGTTGGACATTTAATACATACGTTGAATGCCTTTAAACCATTCATAACGTGCCCATTTATACTTTAACCATACGTTTAGCATTGAAAAGTGAATGTATCATTTGGGTTTAACATAGTTTAAAAAAAAAACTAATGTATGGTATTTTTTAATTAATTTAATTAAAGTTTTTAATATTTAATATATATATATATATATATATATATATATAAAACTTTAATATAATATATGATTTTTAAAATCAAATAAAATATTAAATATTTATATATATAAAAAAAACATTAATATAAGTTTAATTAAAATAAAAAAAAATTTCCACACATAGAATTAAAAAATTTCCTTTCAAAATTGCATGTTATTAGGCGATTTCAAAATGCAATATCTCCTCCATACGGTAACGGATTTGAGTTCTGTTTGTGGCTACAGGATTTTTTTGGTGAGCGCTTTCCAGTCAATCTATTTCAGACCAATTCTGAGCAACTTCATTTTTGAGCATTTTTCTACAAGGGACTTGATCTCCTGATCACACCTCCCAAATGGGAAGCTTTTGGACCCCAAAAGCTCTCTGATTACTGAAACTGATGATGTGGAGACTAATTATCCACTCTTTTACCCTTGAATAACTGAAATCTACCTGATTTCAAAAAATGAAGCTTTTGAGAAAATGATAATCTGTCTCTGGAATCAACTGATCAACCATTGCTAAGATTGACGGAATCATGATGCAAATGATTAAAATTTGCAGAACAGCAATTGTAATCTGCAGAAAACACACTTTTTCTACACTGATCAAACTTTCAGAAAGACTTAAAATAACCTTCACCTTGCAAACTGTTCCCATGGCAAATTCTACCATTTTGAAACCAACTTTTTCCCATGCTGAATGGTGTGTCCTTCTTGCTTGCACTACTTTGCTTAGACACTTCATTCACTACATTGGCTGACCCAAAAGGTAATTCGTGCAAAATAACATCATCTTCTTTCAAAGACAAACTGTTATCAAATTGAGACATATTATTAGCAATATCATAAAAAGGTGAATGCTCAAAATCTGGTCGTTTCATCATTAACAAAGTTAGACTTTGACTTGCATTAACCTTTCTTTTCAATTGACTTGCATGGAGTAATGAATATTCCAGCTTCTTCTTGTGAGCTCTCACAATGTACTCTTTACCATCTTTGAACAAGTGATACTTGTTTTCATGGCGATGAAAGATGGCCTTCCTGTCAAATAAATAAGGACTTCCCAAAACAATACCTGAGATATCAAGCGGCACCACATCAAGATCCACTGTGTCAATAAAGTGTGCAGTTATTGCAAAGCGAAATATGCACTTCCTTGAAACTTTCAAATTGGCATCCTTACATATCCATCCAAGTGGATAAGGCTTTGGATGTGGAATGGTCTCAAGTTTAAGTTTCTTGACCAAGTCTTTAGATATAAGATTTGCTTGTGACCCACTGTCAAGTAGTGTGTCAATTTTGGTATGTTTTAAAATTACCCTCACATGGAAAATCTCTATCCTCCTCTTTTCATCATGAGTATATTTGTGACAATTCAAAGAGCTAGAACTAGGAATTGTGTCTTGCACCACTTCTTTCCCCTTAATGTTCTTTAAAACCATGGCTATGCTTTTTGTCTCATCTCCTGAGTCTGACCCTAAGTCTTGCTCAATTGTTGCTACAATTTTCTCCTTTTCTTTGGTCTTGTTTTTGTTCTTGAATTTTTCTGGTTTCAGTTCAGGATGAAGCTTCCAACAATGATCTTCATCATGACTTGTCTTCGAACAGTTCTTGCAAAAGAACTTTCCTTTTTCCTTTCTTGAATTTGCAACTCTCTTTTTTCCTTTGTTTTTAAAATTACTATCCTCATCAAAAGCATCAAAAGCATTCTTTCCTCTAGCTTCTAAATGTGTAGCCTGGACACAGACTTCATCTAAGCTGGTAGGATTGAACAATAGAATAGTATGTTGCAGACAATTGTGAAAACCTCCTATGTATTTCAACAAGGTGTCTTGACTTTGTAAGTCTACTCCAAGTAGAAGTGCTCTCCTTCTAAACTCTTGGGTATAATCTTGCACATTTTGACCCTTAAGTTGCCTAAAATTTTGCCAATTCATGATTGCTTTCTTAATATGAGCAAGAGGATAAAATTGTTTCTTAATAGTTGTAATAAACTCATTCCAAGTTAGATTTATCTTACCATGCTTTTTAATTTCCTCCTTGGTCTTGGCTTCCCACCAAACCAAAGCTGCTCCATCCATTCTCAAAGAGGCTAATTGGATTTTTGTTTCATCATCATGCAAATTTTGAATCCTTAGATAGACTTCCAGCTGTCTAATCCAGTTATCCAATTTTTCTGCATTCACATCACCATTAAACATCGGCAACTCAAACTTCACATCAAGTTTTAACAAAGGATTTTTAAGAGATGTTTTTGTTTTGTGTGACTGATTAACAGAAGTTGAAGAGGATGATGTGGAGGAAGAGGATGATGATGGAGATGGTGGATCACCATTTCCTCCATTCCCTTTCTTAGACTCATCTTTGCCTTTCTTACCTCCTGAAGAATCGCCTTCTTATCTTTGGTTTCTAGACCCTTCTCCAGCAATCCTATCATTTCTCTCCTGGTATAGGATCCTAACCATCTCAGTCAAGTCCAAGAAAGCTTTTCTAAAGACTCTTTCTTCTTCCTTGGGATCCATTTCCTCATGTACTTCTCCTTCTCTGGAAGACATTTTTGTGGCTGATTCTAAGGCTAATGAGGATGAAATGGAAGGTGGATTTAATGGCACTCTAGCCCTCCTTGGTTGAAGATTAACTTGTTCTCTAACCAATTGACCTTTGCCTCTTTTCAATTTCAACCTAGTAAGCATCAAATTTTTCAGAATAATACAATTTACTTGCACAAATTTCTCAAACTCTTAAGCAAAACCTTGAGCTCTGATACCAACCTGATCTGAAATTGTGAGAACAAAGTATTTCTCAGACAGAGATTGACTGTAGGGGCATTTACTGGATATTTCACCTTTCAAAGAAAGGATGAATCCAGTGGCTACCTGGCCCTCTTATAGACTCTGCCTAAAGAAATAAAATGTATTCACTGAGATCCAATCAATGAAAGTATTTGTTTATGCAAAGTATTCATTAATCCAACTTTAATGTGTGAATAGGCAAGATTATGTATTCTGCAAATGAAGTATAGTGGTTTGAAGATGAACTAATAAGTTTTGTTCTCTGTTTAAACCTGCTTGGGAAAAGTTTACTTATAAAAATTTATTGTTTAAAGGAGTAGAATCTGAAATAATGCAGCAAAAATATACAGTATGACAGTAGCAATTGTTTAAGCAATTCACCCCTCTCTTGGGCTACCTTTGCTGGGTCCAAAAGCCTCTAATTAGGCTTTTCCCTCTTTCATTAAATGCTCAAAATGTGAAATAAACTGTATAGAAAGCCTCAAAAGGAATAATAAGCTGCAAATATAGATACAGAAGGCTGAAATCAGTATAAAAAAACTATTCATTCACCTCCATTGGATGAGAATAGTCCAAAACAGCAGATCTTTCAATATGCCCTGGTGGCTCCACGACCAAAAACACTGGTAAATTCACTGATAAAGCACCCTGATGGCTCTACAAACACTCCCAACAGCTCCAGAATGATTCAATACCCCAAAAAAAAAAAAAAATCGTCGCAAAAGGACTTCCCTAGCTAAAGTTATGGCTAACTGAAGTTTGCCTAGATTCTCTCCAGCTAAGTCTGGCTAACTGCCAGATAGCTCCGACAAATATGGAGGTCGGCGCTAAATTAGAGGAAACAGCCAAAACTGCCGCCGAATTGGAGGGGTAGCATTAAATGTTAATGTGCGTGGCCACATGTTGGCAGTGACAATAAATGTTAATACAACCGTTTGTTTTTAATCCCGCTCCACTCCACAACACGTGTTTTTAAACCCACGTTTCTCCGCTCCAATGACGTCATACAACACGTTGGGTTGGACATTTAATACATACGTTGAATTCCTTTAAACCATTCATAACGTGCTTATTTATACTTTAACCATACGTTTAGCATTGAAAAGTGAACGTATCATTTGGGTTTAACATAGTTTAAAAAAAAAAAAAAAACTAATGTATATATAAAAACTTTAATTAAAATAATAAAAAAATACCATATTAAATATTAATATCATAATCTGCAGAAAACACACTTTTTCTACACTGATCAAACTTCCATAAAGACTTAAAATAACCTTCACCTTGCAAACTATTCCCATGGCGAATTCTACCATTTTGAAACCAACTTTTTCCCATGTTGAATGGTGTGTCCTTCTTGCTTGCACTGCTTTGCTTGGACACTTCATTCATTGCATTGGCTGACCCAAAAGGTAATTCATGCAACATAACATCATCTTCTTTCAAAGACAAATTGTTATCAAACTAAGACATATTATTAGCAACATCATAAAAAGGTGAATGCTCAAAATCTGGTCGTTTCATCATTAACAAAGTTAGACTTTGACTTGCATTAACCAGTATTTTCAATTGACTTGCATGGAGTAATGAAGATTCCAGCTTCTTCTTGTGATCTCTCACAATGTACTCTTTACCATCTTTGAACAAGTGATACTTGTTTTCATGGCGATGAAAGATGGCCCTCCTGTCAAATAAATAAGGACCTCCCAAAGCAATACCTGAGATATCAAGTGGCACCACATCAAGTTCCACTGTGTCAATAAAGTGTGCAGTTATTGCAAAGCGCCATATGCACTTCCTTGAAACATGCAAATTGGCATCCTTGCATATCCATCCAAGTGGATAAGGCTTCGGATGTGGAATGGTCTCAAGTTTAAGCTGCTTGACCAAATCTTCAGATATAAGATTCGCTTGTGACCCACTGTCAAATAGTGTGTCAATTTTTGTATGCTTTGAAATTACCCTCACATGGAAAAGCTCTATCCTCCTCTTTTCATCATGAGTATCTTTGTGACAATTCAAAGAGCTAGAACTAGGAATTGTGTCTTGCACCACTTCTTTCCCCTTAATGTTCTTTAAAACCATGCCTGTGCTTTTTGTCTCATCTCCTGAGTCTGACCCTAAGTCTTGCTCAACTGTTGCAACAGTTTTCTCCTTTTCTTTGGTCTTGTTTTTGTTCTTGAATTTTTCTGGTTTCAGTTCAGGATGAAGCTTCCAACAATGATCTTCATCATGACTTGTCTTTGAACAGTTCTTGCAAAAGAACTTTCCTTTTTCCTTTCTTGAATTTGCAACTCTCTTTTTTCCTTTGTTTTTGAAATTACTATCCTCATCAAAAGCATCAAAAGCATTCTTTCTTCTAGCTTCTAAATGTGTATCCTGCACACAGACTTCATCTAAGCTGGTAGGATTGAACATTAGAATAGTATGTTGCAGATAATTGTGCATACCTCCTATGTATTTCAACAAGCTGTCTTGACTTTGTAAGTCTACTCCAAGTAGAAGTGCTCTCCTTCTAAACTCTTGGGTATAATCTTGCACATTTTGACCCTTAAGTTGCCTAAAATTTTGCCAATTCATGATTTCTTTCTGAATATGAGCAAGAGGATAAAACTGTTTCTTAATAGCTGTAATAAACTCAGTCCAAGTTAGATTTATCTTACCATGCTTTTTAATCTCCTCTCTAGTCTTGGCTTCCCACCAAACCAAAGCTGCTCCATCCATTCTCAAAGAGGCTAATTGGATTTTTGTGTCATCATCATGCAAATTCTGAATCCTTAGATAGACTTCTAGCTGTCTAATCCAATTATCCAATTTTTCTGCATTCACATCACCATTAAACATCGGCAACTCAAACTTCACATCAAGCTTTAACAAAGGATTTTTAAGAGATGTTTTTGTTTTGTGTGACTGATTAACAGAAGTTGAAGAGGATGCTGTGGAGGAAGAGGATGATGATGGAGATGGTGGATCACCATTTCCTCCATTCCCTTTCTTAGACTCATCTTTGCCTTTCTTCCCTCCTGAAGAATCTCCTTCTTCTCTTTGGTTTCTAGACCCTTCTCCAGCAATCCTATCATTTCTCTCCTGGTATAGGATCCTAACCATCTCAGTCAAGTCCAAGAAAGCTTTTCTAAAGACTCTTTCTTCTTCCTTGGGATACATTTCCTCATGTACTTCTCCTTCTCTGGAAGACATGTTTGTGGCTGATTCTAAGGCTAATGAGGATGAAATGGAAGGTGGATATAATGGCACTCTAGCCCTCCTTGGTTGAGGATTAACTTGTTCTCTAACCAATTGACCTTCCCCTCTTTGCAATTTCAGCCTAGTAAGCATCAAATTTTGCAGAATAATACAATTTACTTGCACAAATTTCACAAAATCTTAAGCAAAAACCTTGAGCTCCGATACCAACCTGATCTGAAATTGTGAGAACAAAGAATTTCTCATACAGAGATTGACTTTAGGGGCATTCACCGGATATTTCACCTTTACTAGAAAGGATGAATCCGGTGGCTACCTGGCCCTCTTACAGACTCTGCCTAAAGAAATAAAATGTAATCACTAAGATCCGATCAATGAAAGTATTTGTTTATGCAAAGTATTCATTAATCCAACTTTAATGTGTGAATAGGCAAGATTATGTATTCTGCAAATGAAGTATAGTGGTTTGAAGATGAACTAATAAGATTTGTTCTTTGTTTAAACCTGCTTGGGAAAAGTTTACTTATAAAAATTTACTGTTTAAAGGAGCAGAATCTGAAATAATGTAGCAAAAATATACAGTATGACAGTAGCAATTGTTTAAGCAGTTCACCACTCTCTTGGGCTACCTCTGCTGGGTCCAAAAGCCTCTAATTAGGCTTTTCCCTCTTTAATTAAATGCTCAAAATGTGAAATAAACTGTATAGAAAGCCTCAAAATGAAAAATAAGCTGAAAATATAGATACAGAAGGCTGAAATCAGTATAAAACGACTATTCATTCACCTCCATTGGATGAGAATAGTCCAAAACAACAGATCTTTCAATAGGCCCTAGTGGCTCCACGACCAAAAACGCTGGTAAATTCACTGATAAAGTGCCCTAATGGCTCTAAAAACACTCCCAACAGCTCCAAAATGATTCAATACCCCAAAATCAAAAAAAAAATCGTCCCAAAAGGACTTCCCTAGCCAAAGTTATGGCTAACTGAATTTTGCCTAGATTCTCTCCAGCTAAGTCGGGCTAACTGCCAGATAGCTCCGACAAATATGGAGGTCGGCGCTAAATTAGAGGAAACCGCCAAAATTGCCGCCAAATTGGAGGGGTAGCATTAAATGTTAATGTGCATGGCCACATGTTGGTGGTGACAATAATGTTAATACAACCGTTTGTTTTTAATCCTGCTCCACTCCACAACACGTGTTTTTAAACCCACGTTTCTCTGCTCTAATGACGTCATACAACACGTTGGGTTGGAAATTTAATACATACGTTGAATGCCTTTAAACCATTCATAACGTGCCCATTTATACTTTAACCATACGTTTAGCATTGAAAAGTGAACGTATCATTTGGGTTTAACACAATTTAAAAAAAAAAAAAAAACTAATGTATGGTATTTTTATTATTATTTTAATTAAAGTTTTTAATATTTAATATATATATATATAAAACTTTAATATAATATATGATTTTTAAAATTAAATAAAATATTAAATATTTATATATATATAAAAAACATTAATATAACTTTAATTAAAATAAAATAAAATTTCCACACATAGAATTAAAAAATTTCCTTTCAAAATTGCATGTTATTGGGCGATTTCAAAATGCAATATATCCTCCATACGATAACGGATTTGAGTTCCGTTCGCGGCTACAGGATATTTTTGGCGAGCTCTTTCCAGTCGATCTATTTTAGACCAATTCTGAGCAACTTCATTTTTGAGCATTTTTCTACAAGGGACTTGATCTCCTGATCAGTTCTTGACAATCCAGGAGGAGCTTGTAAGTTTCGTAATAAAAATATGATATCTGTATACCAAGGTGAATCTGAGAAGGCTTCACTGATCTTTGGAGTCGCCATCTCTTCCTGATCATGTACTTAAGAAATAAAATTTATATCTAGGGCATTACCATTGGATTCAGCCATAAGTCTAGCTAATCCTTGACCTTTAATGAGCTTGGTGGGTTTTATCTCTATGTCATATTCTAAGATAGTGGCAATCCACTTACCTCTTCTTCCATCAGGACCATCCTAAGTAAGAATGTATTTAACTACAGAATTTGGGACATAGGCAATAATGTGTGAGTAGAGAATATAAACTCTAAAGTATTTAATAGCCTTTACCAAAGCTAGGGATTTTTTTTCTCCATAATGTTGTAGTTCAAAGGGGCATCTCTAAGGGCCTTACTAAAAAAAGCTATGGGTTGTTCAAATCTTTGGTCATTTTTCTACAGTAAAACTACAACAATGGTGTGTTCTGAAGCAAATGAAAAAATCATGAAATCTTTCTTAAAATCACGACTTTTTAGGAATGGAGTTTTGGTTAAGGCTTGTTTGATAGAGTCAAAAGATTGTTTAGCCTCAACAGTCCATCTAAGAACTGAATCCTTTTTGAGCATGTTATTTAGTTCTCTAATTATCTTAGCTAAATTAGATATGAATCTTCTTAAAAAAATTATCTTACCTAAAAAGGCTTGTAATTCTTTGATGTTTCTTGGTGGGCTGATGTTCAAAATTGGTTCTATCCTAGCAGGATCTATTATAATTCCTTCCTTTGAGATTATGTGTCCAAGTAACTTACCTTCTTCTAATCCAAATAGAATTTTCTTAGGATTTAAAGAGATGCCATATTTCCTACACTTAATAAAAAGTTGTCTCAAATGATCCAAGTGTTCATTATCTATTTTGGAAAACATAGTAATGTCATCTAAGTAAATTACTAATAACTCATGTATTTCCTTTGCAAAAGATATGTCCATAGCCCTTTGAAAGGTTGCTCCCGCATTCATTAGAACAAAAGGCATTTTTACATACATAAAACTACCCCAAGGAATAGTAAATGTTGTTTTAGCTTGGTCTTCTTCTTGGACTAGGATCTCGTTGTATCCTAAAAAACCATCTAACAGTGAAATCCTTGAAGAACACACTACCCTTTGTAATATGTATTCCATTTTAGGTAAAGGGTAATTATCTTTTAAGGATACTTTGTTAATATTTCTAAATTCAACACACAATCTAATTTCTCCTGTTTTCTTTCTCATTGGGACTAGGTTGGAAACCCAATCAGAATATATGATTGGTGCAATAATCTGGGCATCATACATAATTTTAACTTCTTTTTCAATCAAAGGTAATAGCACAGAGTTAATCCTTCTCAACTCTTGTTTGAATGGCTTTTGATCTTCTTTTATTGGAATTTTATGTTGGATTATGTTTGTAACATAAGATTTTAAATCTTCATAACTCCAAGCAAACACATATTGATATTCCTTTAAAAGCTCAATATATTTATCCTTCTCCTGTTGAGGTAAAATTTTGGACAGTTTGATTATTTTTGGTTTTCTAGCTACATCATTGGAGTCAAAAAGATATTCTAAGGGGGTTAAACATTTAGGTAAAAAGTTATCCTTAAGATTCAATATGTCTGATTCATCTTCAATAATTTCTTCAATCTCTACTTTCTCTAAGCTATTTATATCAGCTTGACTAAATCTAGTAGGTTTATCAAACTTTATTCTATTTACATCTAAGTTATTTAAATCTATTTCACAATCCAAATCATGAGTTATAGTACAATCTGTATCTATATTACAATTCTGAAATTCTCCTTCATTGTTCATAAACTTGTAAATCTGTTCATCCTGAGAAAAAATATGCCAATACTTAAGATTATCTGGAATTATTGGCCTATGCTTGACTTCAGCAGTGTATCTGTGATTAGGTTGGAATGATAAATTGCATGTACTAGCAAAAGTTGCAAGACAATTAGCTTGTATATATTTTTTTCTAGGTATAGCAGCAAATTTACATTCCAATAACTCATTAGTTAAATCTATGACAGTGTCTCCGTATCTGCTTAGTCTAGGACTATAAATAGAATAAACTCAATTTACTTGTTTTATGATCAAATCTGAATCTCCCATGATTAAAATTCTTTTTCCTCCAGAGTTCCTAATGATTTGGAGTCCTAGGATGAGGGCTTCATACTCAGCCATATTGTTTGTACATTTGAAATTGAGCCTGAAAGCATGGCCTTTAGAATGATTAGTCTCCATATTTGTTATCCAAACTCCTGCTCCTGCTCTTAACTTATTCAATGAACCATCAAAGTCTAAATTCCATAGAGATTCATGAAAAATATTATCATTGTTTGGGGCTCTCTGTTTATCTACTAGTTCAGTTTGGATTTCATTTGTTTCAGAGTTACATAGGATAAAAGAATCAAGGTTAGTTGGTGTAGAGTAAATGGGGTAATTTATAGATCTTTCAACACTACTGACCATGTACTTCATTAATGTTTCCCTATATAACTTTTTAGGCTGGCCAAAAACTAATATAGTAGCATAAGACATGTTCAATTGTAGAGATCCCTGTAAATTTTCTCCCCATGAGCGATAAAGTAACATTCCATATTTTGGTGGATATCAGCTACTACAATGTCTATTAATATACTCTTATTAGGGTATTGAACTAGTGTTACACACAAATATTTGATTAAACCTAGGCATTTAACCTTACTTGAATCAAAAGAAAACAAATCTTTGTATGGCCTTGTAATTTCTAGATTAAAAGTTTCCATGATGGCTTTGGGCATTAGATTATGGGAAGCTCCTGAATCTAGCATTGTGTTATGTAGAATTCTATCATGAATGGTGAGACTGATATAAAATGGAGGAACTGCACCATCTACATGTTTTCCATTTACATCTAGGCCAAAAATCAACTCTGGTTGATCATCATTTAGATTTATGGAGTCTTCTCCATCATTCATATTTAATGTTTAAGTTATGGTTGATTTATACAAGTCATTTTTTACCAATTCAGTCAAAGGAATTGGTATTTTAAGCTTTTCAATTTCTGATTGTATGTTGAATGTAGGTTGAGTTTTACTGATTTGAATCAATTCTTCTTTGCCAACTGTAGTTTGTGTTCGTTTGTCTTGTTTTCTACGGTTGTTTTTTCATGTTCAAGTGTTTTGGGATTCTCTGTTTGTGTTTCTTGTGTTTTAATACTTCTAACTTTATTTTCAGGGATTGTTTGTGAAGCAATAGATATTCTTTCTGACTTAGAATTTTCAGCAGATGTTATTGAAGTAACAGTTTTTGGATCTACTGTTTTAGGACCAGTAGAAGGTTTTTTGGGATCTAAATTTGTTGTTTTTACAGAATTAGAAGCTTTAGCAGCAGTAGATTTTTGTGACTCTTTTGCAGCTTGAGAAAATTTATCAGTAATATCAACAATTTTAGGGCCTAATGCTTTTTTAGGAGTAGAAATGTTTTGGGAAGAATTTGAGTTTTGCTTATTTTCCCTTGGGAAAGTTTCTAGAACCTTTGTTTTGGGAGCTTCTACTATTTTCTAATTCTGAGTTTGGGAATATTTCTTGGTAGAAGACTCATTTTTTTTCTGGTTTCTAAGGTTATATTGACTGTGTATTTCATTTATTGCATAATCAGAACCTTGTTTATAATCAAAGGATTCACTAGAATCTAATTTGAGTTGTTGAAGTTCAAACAATTCCTGATCTTCCTGAGTAAGGAAAATGGTATTATTGTCATCTATTCCCATTAGATTTATAATATCCTCATCATCATTATTATTCTGAGAACTTTCAGCATAGTTCTCTTGGAATGGGGGCCTAATTGTTTGGTCTGGGGCTATTTCTTTTTCTTTCTTCAGAATTTATGTTTTTTCTAAAATTGGGATTTCTGATATGTTGTTGGTTATCCCACTGAGGTCTTCTCTCTATATTATCTAGTTTCTCAATCACTCTTTCTAAGGTTTTAGCTATCACATCCATTTTTGTGTCTGAATTAACATTTTCTTCTTTAATGGTCACTCTTCTTTCATTTATGAGTCTAGCTTTTTTGGCTAAAATGTTCACTTCTACACTAACTGCATATGTTTGCATTTTTTCTAATGTGTCTGCATTTCTTTCCCTTAGTTGGTATGCCAAATCTGTATCAAATCCATCAGGGAATTTGAGAAAAACTGAGTAAGGAGTAGGTTTAAGATTTGCAGGGATAGAATTATAGACACTATTATATCTGGTGCAGTAATCTTGGACTGACTCATTCAGAGCTCTTTTTAAGGAATCAAATTTAGACAAAATTTAGAGAGGGTTCTTTTTCTTTTCCCAATTATTTAAAAACAAAGTAAAAAAGACAGATAAATTAGTTACACTACCAATAGCTAAATCTTTAAACCACTTCTTAACTGCTCCTGTTAAAGTTTGTGCAAACAACCTCATTTGAACATCAGAGTCATCAATTTCATAAATTTCAAAGACGTTTATAATTTTAGCAATATGTTTCTGAGCAGTGTATTGGGTAGTGCCATAAAACAATGGTATTTTATTTTGATAGTCTTGTGGCATGTCATGAAGTTTTTGTGGTAAGACCAGGAGAGCATATCTAGCAGCCATAGCTTGAAGCTTAGCTTGGCTAGGAGGTAAGGTAGAACTGCTTGGAGCTATACTGGAAATGATAGTAGATGAACTAAAGATTGTATTTGAAGTGCTGGGAAATGAGGATGATGTATTTAAGAAATCAAAAGGTGAACTGATGGATATAGTGGATGAAGTGATTAGTGGAAATAATACTCTAGGTTGTAGAGGTAACCTAGGGATAAATGAATCTATAGATGAGATGGTAGTAGAATTTATGAATTATGTAACAACATACATAGAAGAATCTCTAGTTGGTATTATTGTGGTGTGTAATTGAGAAATTGGAGGTCTGTTTGCATAAGTCAGAAACTGAGCTAATTCAATAGCTTCATCAATATCCTTTAGAATAGTAACATTAATTTCTTCAACTTTAGTTTGATATTAAGCTTTCTTAGATTTAGAACTTACTGCAATAGATTTCTATTTTGCATTCAAAAATGAAATAAAAGAAGGGTCTAAAACAACAGTTTTCAAATCACTTTAAGATTTAATTTTAAATAAGGAATGTTCAAATTTCAAGTCAAAATCAATATCTTGCAGACTTACTAATTCTCTTGGTAATGAATTGACTCTTATTAATGAGATTTCAGCCTTTAAGTTTTCTGTTTGTTTTTTATTTTTACCAATTTGGTCTGGGTTATCTACTATAACAATAGGCTTATTATCCGGGTTAGACCTGGTATAATAGACTTTCCTAGAAGCCAGAATTACAATTTTTCAATACCCACAACCTATAAAAGAAATCTTAAAGTAAAAAGATGAATTAAATGATTCCTTTAAGACTAATTTTATGACTGAGGATTGGTGATTTCCCAAGTATGGTCGCAAGTAATGTTCTCACTCTACTAAATTCTTAAGTTGTGGGATTTTGGTTTTTAGTCAAAGAATACTAGAGGTAACCACAAACCTACTTCAAACTCTAGGATCTAGCCTTCCTAGGGTCCAGATAGGGCTCTATTGGCTTAAGGGGTCCTGACCCAGGTTCGGTGTGCAAGGTTTTCCAAAAAACCCCTATACTACTGGCCCTTTCGACAGTGACCTACTTGCGTAGGTCAAAGTCTCACTTGAAGTAGTATGGATGGGTGCTGGAACCAGGTTTCTGCACCCTGAGAAAGGATGGGTAAGGCAAGTAGAGTTGCACTCGGCCTTATAATCCCAGATTACCTTGTTCTGCGTAGGGTTAATTAGGTCTCTGTTCTCATCCACATGCACTAGATCTATAGTTATATGCTTTTATGACAATAATACAACATTATATAAACAGAACATAATAGATCCAGATCCAGAAACACACTTACACAGATCTTCGTAGCTTAAAGACAGAAAATGAACAATACAACAGTTACCAACAATTTGCATAAGATTACTCACAGATTCAGTTCTCTATCAATCCTTCTTATTCATTCATTCATCAATTCTTCCTTACAATTCCCTTCCCAACCTGCGTACACAACAGTAGGGTCCGCACACAGCTGGACTTGGATCTCTATGCACATAGCCAGCAGGAGTCCTTTCCCCAAAACCCAAACAGATAGTTTAAATAAAATTTCGCATCAATAGCTCATCATTCTTGTTCTTTACAATACAAAATTCTCCTCTATTTATAACAATCTAGCCTAGACTTTCCTATGGTCCGCAAACCATGGTTTTCAGACCCCTAGTTTACCATTTTACCCATTACAATGAATTTGGGGCTTTGACTCACCCCAAAACCCCTGCGCTAGACTAAATCTAATAAAAAATATTCAAAATGGACCAGTTTCGCAGCTTGTTAGGAGACCCTGTTCCAATAGTCCCCAACACAATCTTGTGACTCATCCCGAGTCACTGCGGTGGTGTGGCTTCTATTTGTGCATGCAAGGTATCAAGAGAACTGTTGAGCTGAGGGAGTACATCTTGACTTTAGGCAACAACTTTCTGTGCAAGATCGACTGGCTTTTGGGAAGGCGGATCTTCAGCGGCCGTGGTAACGCTTTCAAGAAGCTGGTTAAGGCACTTGGTTGCGCCATCAATGTCTTGTGTTAATTGGAGGGCAGAAGTAGTCCATGGCTTGAGACGTTCAGCCATGATGTGTCGTTTATACCAGAGCTATTGAATCTCGTCCTAGAGGTCGTTTCTAGTCTTCAATAGTGCCAAGCGCTAGGCAGGCACCAAGGTAGGTAGCGTAGCGTTGAGCTTTTCAACAAATTCTTCTTTTTGTCGTAAGCCTTGATTGATTTGTTGGAGGATTGGATTGCGCTGGACCCAAGTCTAGAGCTGTATGGCTGACTCCAGAATCTTGGAACCTTGAGCAAGTTTCCCCATAATTTTTGATGTTGCATCTATGATCAGGGCGGCACGCTGGGCACAGACTTCTGGGGGTGTGTTGGGTTGTAGTTTGGCTTGTAAGTCTGAAATATTTTGTTCTAGCTGAGTCCTAACAGTGTGTATTTCCAACCGAGAGGCTTTGAGAGCAGAAACCAATTTTTCCACCTTATCCCTAGATGTATCCTCAGCTGAGATTTCCTCTGTGAATTTCGTGTAGAGCTGGTGGATCACAGTCTCAAGCTCCACCTATTGTGACATGGCTTGGATCATGTTAGCAGCCTGCTGTGCAATGGTGCGTTGGGCTTTTTTAAGCTATTGGGTTGCAGATTGAGTGTGGTGACTAATATCCCAGGAGATAGCGTGATTAAGGCTTTCTAAGGCTGCGTCGGGCAACTGAGCTAAGTCCAGTTGAATTCTTGTGGCTTCCGGGAGTAGCGTTCCAACCAAGGCACTGGTAGGGATACCCTAGAGATGACTGGCTTCTCTAAGTGGTACTGGGATGCTATCGACTGACAAGGGTTGTGCCTGGCCTCCACTATTTGGGGGGTGATCCATTTTGATCTGGAGAGTGCAGAGGTTAGCCTGAAGAGAGTCGACCCCTGCCTTCCACTGGGCCGCGATAAGTTCCCACTTATCCTCCATATCCATGGTGATCGTGTCCGCAATCTGCTCTGGGTCACCATTCGTTAATGTGACTGTTGCATCGTAGTGCTCGCGGTGGGCGTGTTGTTTCTTTCTTGGTCCTGATGCTTATGCCCCTGTCCTCTTATTCTCTAGGGGAAGGGTGGTAGTTGTGTCTACCTGGGCCGGAGATGTATCAGGTTACTGCGGCAGGTTACCTCTGGGATTGGCTGTAACTGATGCTGGCTGGTGGGGCACTGTGGTTTCCCTAGGAGTGTCAGGGAGGCATTTTTTCCAGGCGGGAGGCCGTAGTGAGATCAGTAGGTCAATTTCTTCATCGGCTACCATATAAGCAAATTTTTTCCATGTCTTATTGGCAAGGCTGCGAATCCGGACATGGTACATGGTGATTTGGAATGTGGAAATATGCTTGTATTTGTCATATATGGTGGGGGATAACTGGGGTCGGGAGTTTATGGCAGTGGTGACGCTGCTCTGGAAGAGGACCCAAAATACCTTGTTATCCTCGATGCACTGCTTATCCTTAGAGTCCCACAAGTGAGCATACCAAGCGCCTTCACACATCCCATCAGGGAGCTCAGGAATGACTGACTCCTCCGGTTTGTCCTAGGCTACTAGTGCTATTAGGAATATTAACAACGAATAGGAAGAAGACATCTCTTGCTCCTGAGACTCACAGACATTAGTTAGAAATTCATCACACAAGTACTGAGCCCAATTGAAAAAAACACCCTTTGTGCACTATCTGTCTAGCTGGATCACATAGGTAGGGACAGTCGCAACCTGGCACCTCTTCATTAGTTTGTAGGCTAAAAGCCAAGTACCCATCTGTGTAGCAGGATCATTGATGGTTTGGATCACAAATCCCCGTTTATTTCGTTGTACTGCATAGGTCTCCCAGACAAACTGAGCAGTAGCGGCTTCGTACTTCTTTCCAACCTGCGCTAGCGGGTGTGGTCTCTACATCGGGAGGCCTGTAATCTTGTGGATCAACGTAGCATCAATAGGGACTCTCTCGTGAATCCATAGGCAGCCATCGTGAATGAGGGTGAGAAATTGGCGAGCCAACCGATCTGTGACGTTGTAATGGCCGAAGTGGGGCATTCGGAGCAGATTCAGGAGTCCGGATCCTGCTAAGCCGCATACCCAGCGCTGAGGTACTATCTAGATTCCATCATCCTCATGGATCATATCAAAGTATAATGCAGGGGCTAATTCCGGGAGGGCATCATGGTCCACCAGGTCATGATCATCGAACTTGACCTCATGGAGGCATCTGTAGGGATCACCGAGGATGGGGACCTCTCCTGCGGTCAGTAGGGTTTGTAGGTAGGTGATCAAGCCATCCAAGTTTTTCAGCGTCCGTGTAGACGGCCTTTGTGGGCGAATGAAAGGAGGTAACCAATTGATCGGGTTAGCCGTCAGAGCACCGTCCTAGTAATCTTATTTTGAGGGCAGGGGCCTAGCACGTCTTGGGGAGCTTCGGGGCCTTTTTGTTGCTTAGGGGAGTTTCCCCGAGATTTGTGCTTTCTCCTTGCCTTTCCTCGTGGCCATTGGAGGGGGGAATTATTATAACTCAGGCTCATCCTCCAGGACTTCTTCAACATTTGGCTCAGTTGGGGCGGAGGTTTCGGCAGGGGTGGCAGCCGACATCCTTGCACGAAAGATGAATCTGGGATCTGGGTGACTACTATCTAACGGAGGAGGTTGATCAGACATGAGAGGGATGTTGTGGTTATGGAAAATTTTGGTGCTCAATTGCTTCCAAAAGACGCTTAAGGCAGGCCAGTTGTGTAACTGAGACAATAATGCTAACCGAACTATCCTGCCCCCTTTCAAGCACTTCCCATCAGATAATAGAGAGAGATATTTTACTCGAGGCAGGTTTCCTAAGAAACGATAAAAAATTCCCATAACTTGACCTGCCAAAGGCTCAGAAGCCCCTTATCTCAATGGTAAATTCTGCTTATTACCAGAGGGTACAGTTCCAACGGCTAGTTGTCACATCCCCAGTGATCTTGGCGTACTCATTATGCTAAGATTACCTAGTTGTGATAGCTGCCTGTCTTCCCTTAACACGGGCTTGCTTCCTAGGTACCTTTTGGCCCAAGACCAAGATATTTTTATCATTTGTTCTATGAAGGCCCCAAGGGGGGCTGTTGTCAGAACCAACCGCCTGACCTCTAGCTGTGTCGCCATCGTAGAGGTGGCATGATGCATGGGACCGCTACCTGCTGAACTTACAAGTGTCATAGGGAACCTGTTGCCCACTCGTGGGTCGACCTGTCCCTCTCCCAGGGTGGGTTCACCGCAGTTTCTCAGGCTTAGCTCTACTCCAGTCCCTTCCTCTAGGACCATAAAGAGGGAGTCCTTTGTGATACGAAGACAACACAGTGTAGATGCTTGTCAACATAACCATTTTTTGGCTTAAGGGGTCCTGACCCAAGTTCGGTGGCCCTTTCGGCAGTGACCTACTTGTGCAGGTAAAAGTGTCACTTGAAGTAGTATGGGTGGGTGTTGGAACTAGGTTTCTGCACCCTAAGAAAGGATGGGTAAGAAAAGCAAAGCTACACTCGGTCCTATAATCCCAGATTAGCTTGTTCTACGCTGGGTTAATTAGGTCTCTGTTTGCATCCACGTGCGCTAGATCTATAGATATATGCTTTTATGTCAATAACACAACATTATATAAAAAGAACATAATAGATCCAGATCTAGAAACACACTTACACAGATCTTCGCAGCTTAAAGACAGAAAATGCATAATACAACAGTTACCAACAATTCACACAATATTATTCACAGATTTAGTTCTCTATCAATCTTTCTTATTCATTCATTCATCAATTCTTCCTTACAATTCCCTTCCCAACCTACGTACATAGCAACAGGGTCCGCACATAGCTGGACTTGGATCTCCATGCACATAGCCAGCAGGAGTCCTTTCCCCAAAACCCAAATAGATAGTTTAAATAACAATTCGCATCAATAGCTCATCATTCTTTTTCTTTACAATACAAAATGCTCCTCTATTTATAACAATCTAGCCTAGACTTTCCTATGGTCCGCAAATCGTGGTTTTCGGACCCCTAGTTTACCCTTTTACCCATTACAATGCGTTCAGGGCTTTGACCCGCCCCAAAACCCTTGCACTAGAATAAATCTAATAAAAAATATTCAAAATGGACCAGTTTCGCAGCTTGTTAGGAGACCCTGTTCCAACAGGCTCTCTCTTTAAAGTTTAACTTTGTTTTAATTTGTGAATATTAGGCTAGCTATGAAAGTGCAATTTTGGTTTGGTTTTGTAGGATTTGGTGGGAAAATTTCACTTGGAGGGATAGATAGAGGGAAATCTACTTGTCCATTGGGCTATGGAGTCTAAGTCAAGCTAACAGAACTAGGATCAAGGCCTTAAAGGTCAAATGTCTTCAAGACAAGATAGATAACCCTTGGAGATCTTGGAAAATTGGTTTTGTGAGGTGGTATGATTGGTATAAAGGACACTTAAGGATCCTTTGATCTGGAAAAGGGAAGTAGTAGATAGAGGTCAAACGGGAGAGGGAGAAATTAAGGGTTCCCTACACCCGAAATTAGAAGAAAACAAAGAAATGATAACTAGTTAAAAATAGGGTGCTATTAACATGTCCTGTAGTAATACTCCTAGTTATACATTCAGATTTAGAATTAAAACACAGATGTATGCATGTAACAAAGGAAGATAACAATGACAAGTTTTAAAGAGTACTTCACTCCAGATATCTTATCATAGGGATCCTGAAGTATGATGCCAAATAGTTGATCTAGTGTGCTACTCAAAATCGAAATCCAAAGCCTTCAAGTCAACAAAATATCTATAGTAATCTCCAACAATTTTATTCCACACAAAATACTTCAAAAGATTGAAGTATTTATACATAATGCTCTACAAAATATCCCAGATGACTTCTAGTAATTAACTTAGGAAAATAAAATATCTTACAACAATAATAGTGACAATTGCTTAAAAAATCAGCAAGTTGTCCCATTTTATTCAAAAGAAATAGAAACTGTTTTAGGATAAGAAGTAGCTGGCTGCATATGTTTCCTCCTTGCTGGCTCCTAGATATTTTTTTTTGGAATCTAACCTACCTTCATTGATACTCTTTCTTACTGATACTCTTTAACCTTTAGTCAAACTGCTTTACTGCTGTAAAATCTGTTTTGACAGTGAAATCAGAAAACATATTTTTTCTTTTTCATTTGTTTGTCTTTCATTCTTCATAATATCAGTAAGTGCTTACCAATCCTCATTTTTAGGAATTTGAATATTTTTTAGTTTCCTAAAATTTTCATCAGCTTCAGTATACCTAGAAAATGTGGGCTTGATGAAAAATAAGTGCTTGATCTCATACTGTAAGTAAAATAAATCTTCATAACTTTTCAGTAATTCTTTTCCTCTAGGAATGCCTTGACCTGTTGGCTTATTCACCTGTTCCTTGGCATATTCTCTTATCTTCTTGTCATAATCATTTTGAGACATTAACTTATCATTAATAACCATGATATCAGGAAGTCATTTTTGCCTTAAATTGGTGAAGTTAACCATGAATTTGGTTATAACAGTATTCATACCTTCACATTTTTCTTCAAGCTGCCTCATCAAATTTATTTTGGTGGTAACTTTCCTAATTTATAGGATAGTTTCTGTCCTATAATTGATTTTTAGTTCTTCCAATTCCTTTCCATTCTTACTATTGAGGAAATTGATTAATCTTACAGCCTGTTCTGGTTTATCAACCAAATCAGTTTGTGTCTTTTGGATTTATGCTTGAGCTCCCAATAATAACTCTCTTTGCTAAAAAATTACCTGAATTGAAGGCCATACATCATGGACGGCTTCAATTAAATTATTCCATAGGTAATTTTTTATGTATGATATCTGATCTTTGAGAGTTACGTCTTTTTGTAACTTCTTTACCTATTCACTCAATCTGTTGGAATTTTTTTCATGTATTTTAGCATTTATCTGAGCTGATTTGTTTGTCTTCTCAATATTTTCAATCATCTTTGTCAATCTGATAATTTCGTTTGTCTTCAAAGACATCTCTTCCATTGCTTTCACTAGTTGACTGCTTTCATCTGTAGGTTGCAATGCTATTGTAGAGGATTCAGTAGCTGAATTTTTTGAAGAAGTCACTGGCACTACAGTGGCTAGTGGTTCTTTGGGTGCCAACATTTCTCCTAAATTTTAAGGCACTACTACAGTGATGACTGGGATGACTGTAGGAATCACTAGTTCTTATAATGTCTCCTTTTCTTGAACAAGTTGGTCCATCTGTACTTCCATTTCCTTAATCTGAGCTGTTAGTTGAAGTATTAAACTCATCATTTCATCTTTTTCCTTTTGTTCCTATAAGACTTTCTTTGTCTGAGGATGCTCACTTGAGGAAGTTTGAGCTGTTTCCTCAAGGCATCTATATCCTCATTTTTATTGTTTACCATTGCTTTTGTTGCTTTGATGTTTGTAGGATCATATCCTACCTGCAATACTAAAATTTCTAAGGCTTTTTTCCTTAGATCCTTTGCTTATAATGAAGCTTTATACATCTTCATTTGATCTTGCATATTAGAGATGGTGTTTTGAAGCTTATGAGCACTCATAGCTTTTTTTGTAACTGTGTAATATAACATCTCTGAGGTTTGCCTGTGAAATTCTATTTGATCTAATTTATGGATTTTGTCTATAGCTACTTCCATATCAACTTTCTTATAGTCAGCAACTGTCTTTGGCACTGATATTGTGGGCTGTAATACTGACATAATGAATTTTTTAGTTGAATAATCAAATGCTGATAGGAATTTGTTTTGATTACCTAGCTTTTGTTTCAAAAACTAAGAACATATTTTAGTTTTGGTTTCCTCGTTATTCAACTTGATTTGCTTGTATTTCTCCTTAATATCCAAATCTTTTCCTCAAATGAATGTGAGGAAGAAGCCTCCATACTTTTATGCCTTTCCATCATCTGTGTATCTTCATTATTCAGTTGTTCTTCATTTTGATTTGGCTCACTGATAACTAAAATAGCTACATTTATCTCTGGAAATTCAGTGTTGGTATTCAAGGGCTCTGTTTCTTCAACATCTATTGTCACTTTACCTTTAGCTGTTGTATCTAATTTTGGCCTTTTTTTGTAAATGATCTTGAAATTTGTTTCTATTGTAGTTTCTACAATATAAGCTTCCTCTTCTACGATTCTTTTAGTGGATGTCTCTGGCTGTTTGGAAATTTCCAAGGTGTGACTAGTATACCTTTGGTTAACTACCTCTATTAAAGTGTTTTCAACCCACTCAATTTGATTATAAAACTTCTCTATTTCTGGTTTTGATTCATGGATAAAGGGCGTCAATTTACATTTTACCCTTAGTTTACTTAAGATCCCTTGTGGATCATAGTTCCAAGGGAAACTTTCTTCCAATTTATATTCCAGTAGTTGATTTGTTGCTTCCTTTTCTACATCTCTGTGATTACATATGAATGGCCCAATTTTATTTTTAAGTTTGAATTGGGTCTTCTTCTTGGTTGCAGGTTTAAATCTTAGAAAAATACATGTTTTAATGTAGGTATCAGTTTTGAAAGGGTTTTTACAGTTTCTAGTCAAATTGATGGCTTGAGAAATTTATATGGAGCAAGGCGTAGATCCTCAACAGTCTTCAAGGGTGTACTTTGGTAAATTTCGGAGGTTTCAGGCATAAAAATGGCTACCAGGGGCTTTAACAGAGTTTATACAATCAGGGAAGTAATATAGAGGTTAAGCGCGCAATATAAAGGAATAAACGCATTAACCAAAGGCTTTATCAAAACATATCAATTGCATTGAATGCAGGTCTTGTCTGGTGGGAGGTGGTTTTCAGAATCCAAAGGCTTTTAAAACTGGCTGTTATTGCACAATTTTCCGATGGTAAGCTGTTTTAACCTCAATGAACGCAATCAAATGAGGGAAGGCCATGTGGAGGAGAGAGAAATGGACGAAACCACCCATTTTGCGTGAATATGGCGTTTGAAGGGTTGAGCATCTTTTTCACGTGATATCAAGTTCTGTCGATTAGATCTAGAGGTTTAAATCGAACGACCGTGATCATTTGGAGAGTTGCATTAGAATGGGAAGGTGGGACCGGGCCTCTGCCTAGGTGGAAGGGTTAAGATGTGGCAGGGGTTATATGGTTTAAAACATATATAAAGGGTTTTAATCAATACATATGGGTGCAAGCGTGATTTATTGCTTAGGTGTCCAAGGTTTTATGAATAAACATTTGTTTAATTCAACAAACTTCGGATTATTTGAATATAGGCAGGGTTAATGGTTTTTATTTAAAACATTTGTGAAATGTTTTAATAAAACATATGTGGGGGGTTAATATATTATATAGTTTTATAAAACCTTTTTTAATGGTTTAAAAACCATAGGGGCAGGATACATGGAATAATGATAGTTTTTATACCAAAGGGTTTATAATTTGGGGTTTTTATTTGCGCACATGGGATAATAGACTTTGGTATAAATATTATAATAGTGGGTCTTTTGGGATATTTAGATATAATGGAATTAATAACTATGGGAGGGTATTTTTTAGGGATTTAATAAAAATATGTTAAAGGTTAATATGAAAGGGTAGTGTAATAAAAAAAAAATACATATTATCTACAAGTATAGTATAAAATCAAGCATTGCTCATCTTTATATTTCTTTCACTAATACTTAGGATAAATGTAATTTTGAGGGTTTTTATGAATTCTTTTGAAGGGATGAAGTTAATTATTTGGGATTACAATTTTACTAAGCAAGAATATGTCTTTAATTAGGAAAAAGGGGTTTTTAATGTATGAATGAAGGGTAAATTATGATAAATGTGGGTTTAACATAAGAACTCAATATTTTTAACTAACCAGTCATAGAGCCATGGGTCCGGTCCCAACAAAAGTCAGAGAAATGCTCTGAGCCTATTTGACTGATAGCTTAGAATATTGAATACTTATAGGGGAGGGGAAATTAGTGATTTTTCTCGATGATGTTTTATTTACATGATTGCTTCACTGCTTTCTACCTACTCAAATTTTATTTCTAACATTGTTTTTTCATTTTGTAGGTGCATTTGGGCTTGAAACCTTAAAACATTACCTTTCAAAGCATAAAACTATCTAAATCTACCTTATTTCATTCGAGGGCTCAGATTAAACTGTTGAGCTCCTCATTATTCTCTACCTATCTAATGATTGGTCAAGTTTAATTTGTTTGACAAATATTTATTCTCTATCTAAAACATGAAATTGAAAGCATGAAAAGTTAAGATTAAACTGTTTAACTGATCATGGATTATGGCATTCATTGACACTCTGCACATAATCATTATTCCTGCAGTAAAAAGTAAAAGTAGTGGCATTTGTACTTTCTCACTTTCAGGTCTTATTTATATCTTTTTCTTTTGGGGTCTATATTTTTCTAAGTCCTTTGATTTTTCTTTTAGGACTTTTTACCCTCTTTTTTTATTTTTTATTATTTTTAATTTTTCAAAATATGGGAAAACATATTGCAGAAAGCAAGGTATGTACATATTTACAAGAATATCAAATTCAATTCAAAATTTTATGAACCCTATTATTATAAGACCCTAACAGTGTCAAGTTGGGCATTTTAAGGTTTATAACTAGAATTTTTTTTTTTTTTTCTAACAATGCATTTCTATGCACATGTTTCCCTCTCAAATCATGCATATGAAACACTCTTTCACTTGAAAACAACAATGGTTACAACCAACCAAATCAAAATCAACTCCTTTCCCAAATGGTATCTCAATTTATCCGGTAGTCAACCTCTTGTTGGTGAAAATTTTCTCGATTAATACTTGGGTTTGCGGTGAAAATTCTATGGTGAATTTTCTTGATTAATACTTGGGTCTGTGGTCAAAATTTTGTGGTGAATCTTGAGGTGAAAATTTTCTCGATTAATACTTGGGTCTGCGGTGAAAATTTTGCGATGAATTTTCTCGATTAATACTTGGGTTTGCGGTGATTTTTCTCGATTAATACTTGGGTCTACGGTGAAAATTTTGTAGTAAATTTCTCGAACAATACTTGGGTCTGCGGTGATTTTTTTCTTGATAAATTTTTGGACCTGGGCACTTGAGGTATGTTGTCTGGTTTGCTGATATTCAGGTGCATACATTTCTTATCTTTTTCTAATACATATCTGCTCGTATATTCTCAAGTATGAATAATTCACCACAACTACCAAAGATTACCAAAGGTAGACCTAGCACAGTCACTCTACAGAGCCTTTATGAGTATATAGAGTCTTCAGAGAAACATAGAGAAGAAAGAGAAGTCAAGCTACAAACCCAGTTAGAAGCCATGCTGGAAAAAAAATTCACATCTCTTGAAGACGAGATCCAAAAACTAATAGAAAATAAAATAGAACTATTGGAGAATAAAATGGAGGCAATGGAGACTAGGTTGCAGGTCATAGAAAAACAAAACCAAGATACGAACAAAACATCCCAGCAAGGAGATGCTGATAATATAGAGAGTTTTAAACATGGAAAATTTTAGGGGCTAATATTCGCAGGTGGGCTAATTTTCCATGCTTTTTCCAAAAAAAATATTCGCCAATTCCTATTTTTTTTAAAAATTGATTCGCCCAAATTTTATAGTATAAAAATATTTTACCCTAAAAATCGCCAAAAATTTATATATACTAATATAAAATAATTATAGAACTAAATATTTTTACAAAAATAACATAAATTTTTTTACAATTCAAATATTGTGGACTACTAAGATTCGCCAAGTTTTTAAACTTTAAGATAAAAGTCCATCCTTAAAATTTTCCCTGGTCTTAAAATGAAGGACATGATTAAAGAAATAGAAGAAAAAGTTAACAACAGTCTCACCCTAAATAGTGGGGCAGGTAAATTAGATATCAAACCAATTAAAGATGAAATGAAAAAATTGATCGAATTATACCATAAGCGTAAAAAAAGGGCCTTGAAACTTATAATCTTCGGTTTGAAAGAGGAGGTAGACGAGGATACTTTAGCCATAGCCCAGACATAATTATATAATAGATTAAAAATTGAAACCACGTGTCTCACAGAAGCAACAAGGTTAAGGAAATTAATTGAGAATAAAGGAAGGCTGATTCGAATAAAGGTGAGCTCTACTGACCATAACTATGACATACTTAGTAAAACCTTAAGTCTAAAAGGAACGAGAATATTTATAAATGAAGATCTTATTCCAGAATATCAAGTAGAATTAAGAAAGGAGGTTCAAAAGGTAAAAGAAGCTAGGAAGGAAGGAAAATGGGCAATAATGAGAAATAGAAAAGCTGTTATTTGAGATAGAAACCAAAAAGATAGTAATAAATAGCAATTCAACATGCTCCGAATTATTTCTTGGAACTGTCGGGCCTTTCCATGGAACAAAGGCCCCAAGCTAAGTTGGATCTCAAATGATGTTGATATTATATTGCTTGTTGAAACTTGGGAGAAAAAATAATCTAATGTCCCTAACATAGATGGCTTTGCACTATGGTCTACCTGGAACAAGCAATCCTCCCGTAGAGGCATTGGGGGCATAGCTTGCTACATTAAGAAGAACATCTCCCCCCATGCTAGGATTTATAAAAATGACCCTTACAACCAATATAGTTGGATTGAGGTTACTGAAATTAATGATAAAAAGACCTACATAGCAATATGTTATTTCCCCCCCATTAATTCTAATTTCTATAAGAAAAATAATCTAGATAAAAACAGTCCTTACAATGGTTTAGAGAATGATATTTCTAGCCTAAGGAATGAAGGTAATATCCTTTTAATGGGTGAATTTAATGCTCGAACTTCAAGCAACCAAGATATTCTTCTAAGCAATCATTCCAACCCCAATCCTCTTTGGTTAGATGAAGACTTTACTCTGGCTAGCCGGTACAAAAGGAGCTCTGAAGACCTCCAGGATAATTTTTTTGGGTCGGAGCTAGTCAAGCTCTGTAGTGCTCAGGATCTCATAATTTGCAATGGTCTAAAGAAGTGGCCCAATTATAGCCAGATGACCTACATCCATGGGCTTGGCAGCAACGTGGTAGACTATGTTATTTCTGATCTCCCTTTATACAACGAAATAATAAATTTTGACATCTTAGACAACCACGAGCTTGAATCTGATCATAGGCCTTTACTCATAACTCTCAATTTTGTCATGCATAGAGATCCCATTGAAGATAATCCTTATAGTCAAAAGAACTTAATCTTTGATAGAAATAAAAATGATCTCTTTCTAAATGAATTAAAAACTAATTTGCTTCCTTTATTTAGTATAGACAACATAGATGACCTCTATCATAATTTTACTACAACCCTCTCATATTCTATTAACAAGTTCTCAATTGAAGTCTCAAGTAATAAAATAAATAGCAAAACAAACCCATGGTATGAAAAATATTGTAAAAGTTCGAGGAGAGAAATTAAGGAAGTTGTTGATGAATCTCTCAAAATTGACAAGATAAAAATCTACAAAGCCCTAACTAAAAGGAAAAAAAGGCAATACGTAAAAGACAAGAGAATCTCTTACACCTCTCTAAGGTGGCTCCTAAGAAATTCTGAAGGCAGATTCTAACTAGGAAAACTAAAGATAATAATAAAATTTCTTTACACGACTGGAATTCCTATCTTAAAAGGTTTTATGAATCTCCAAATGTCAAGGATAACTTTGAAACCCTGCTCACAACAAAAGAAGTTTTCTCATTAGAAGACATTGATTTTGGGGTTAAACTCCTGGAAAATGGGAAAGTTAAAGACATTGAAGGTTACCAGGTGGAAATCTTAAAAATTGGAGGTCCTGTCCTCATCCCCTACATCCACAAGCTTTTCAACCAAGCGGTCAAGCAAGGGTTCCCTAAACCTAGGACTCAGAGCTTCATTATCCCTATTTTTAAAAGTGGGGATACAAATAAGCCCTCTAATTATCGGACAATAATGATCAGCTCTCTCTTAGCCAAGTTATATGGTATTATTTTGGAAAATAAGTTGAGCATTTGGCTTGAAAGTGAAGGTAAGCGGGCTAAAGGCCAAGCGGTTTTTAGAAGGTAGCACTCAATAACGGACCACCTCGTTACGCTTAGGATCATTGTGGAGGAATTCCGCAATGATAAATCCAATCTCTTTTGTTTTTTTTTGGACTTTAGAAAGGCTTTCGATACGATTCTTAGAAACAACCTATGGAATAGATTAGAAGAGCTAAATGTTCCTTTCGAGCTAAGAGAAGCCGCTATAAGGTTATACGAGAACGTAATTGCCAAGTTAAAGAGCAATGAGGGTTGGTCGAAAGATATTAAGTGTAATATCAGAGTTAAACAAGGATGCCCCCTCTCCCCTACCCTATTTGGCATTTACATTGACAAGCTAGAAGGTTGTTTAGAGGAAGAAGGATGTGCTGGCACGATCTTAGCTGGGATAGTCATCATCCTTCTTCTCTATGCTAGCGGTATTGTTCTTCTTACAAGGTTCCCATCTTATCTTGATAAGAAACTTAGACTTCTTAAGGATTTCTGCTCTACAATGGGTATGTCTGTTAACACTGATAAAACAAAAGTTATGATTATCAAATGCAAGAAGGACACTTACGCTAATTTTATGTATGACAATAGTAACTTGGAGGAAGTGTCTTCTTACAAATACCTAGGAATTGATATTCATCACAAGCTCAACTGGAACTATAGCATTTAGAAAAGATTAATGGGGGGTGGAAAGATATTTTGGTCTTCAAAATAGTTAAAAATTGACAAACCTCGTAATGTGGGATAGAAAGAAGTTCCTCTTTGAAACTTTAGTCACTCTTGTTATCTTATATGGATGTGAGGTTTAGGGTTGCAGCATCTCTAGAGAATCCTAGAGAAATATTGAGAAAATCCAGAAGTGTTTTATAACATATAACCTTAAAATTAAAAGCAATACACCCTATCCTATTCTCCTTATATAAGTGGGTCTTTCCCCTATCGAGAGCCTAGCTATGACAAGGCTTCTGTTGTACAAGCACAAGCTCAATAGCATAGGAGACCATAGTCTTCCTAATCTAGCTTTAAATTCCAGCCAAAAACACCTAAGGCTTAAAAGAGGTTGGTATAAAGACACTAGGGCCTGGTTAAACCATTGGGATATCAACGAGAATGTTGCATTGCAAAACATTAATAGCATAAAAAAATTGTTACTTCTAAGTTCAAAGAAAAAATGTGGTGTGAGAAAGATCAAGCAACTAAAAGAAAATTAAGATATTATAAGGAGGTCATCAATCCCACCCTAGAAGATCAAAAGTATCTCTCTATTTTAACTATCTCAAAGAAGAAAATTAATACAGCCAAGATTAGAATGAACTCTCATGAGCTCCATAGTGAAACAGGCCGTTGGACAGTGCCTAAAACACCATGGATGGAAAGGATCTGCCATCTCTGTGAGAATATGAACATCGAGGGTGGAAATCACTTCCTCTTAGAGTGCCCCACGTACAACCACATTAGAGCTCAATTTCATAATCTTTGTTGCAATATTGACCTTCCTAGCCTTTTAAGATGTCAAAATTATAGTGAGCTCGGGAGGCTTCTCTCCAAGATTTTCGAGCATAGGGGTAAAATATTAAATCAAACTAAATAATTCTTTTCCTTAGGTTCGATAGACCAAATATTGGTCTCAGTGGACATTAACCATCATCATCATCATCAGCTAGTGGATTTTTTTCCCCATAGGATTTACAAGTAGTTGGTATACCATCTTCGACTAATAAAGTAGAAATACAAAGCAATCAATCTAGAGATGAATGGATTACATCTTGCAATGATCATATCAATGCGATGGACAACTAGGGTAACTCGCAACACTTTGGAAAAATCATAGTTAAATAAATTGTCACAACATTTTGGACAAATTGCACTTAAACAACTTATCACACATAAACCATGACAATCAACTACAAAAATCATTAACTCTCTTAGATACATAATCCTATATCCATGAGGGATTAGATATAATGATAACAAACATTATGATAGATCGCTCTTGGCATAGAGGTGAGATAGTAAAACACCAACTCTAGATCATGTAGACAAATAGAAGAGTAGACATTGTTTCCACACACACACAAAAAACATTTTGAGTGATATATTACATCAAAGAAAAACTACATGTAAACATATAAACTTTTTCCTTAAGATAGGCTAATATCTTAGCACATTAACAATAGGAAAACATTTCAGGAATTAATTTAGCCCAAGGCTAATTTTAGATAAAAATCACACTGAATTGAAAAATAAGGAGTTGCAGCTCATAAGTGAGTACTGCACCTGGAGACTGTAGTCAAATGGAGAAATCACTCTACATTCATTAATCAGAAAGATACATCTATAAGTACATAACAAAGAAGTAGGAGGTTGTAACCAGACTCCTATATTCTAGGAACTAATCCTAAACTAAGGAGGTACATTACAACAATGTAACCATTTCTCCATTACTATACAAATAATATTAATTATTTCCAACTCTCTCCCTTATTGGAGAAATGATTACCCTGAACTCCTAGCATCCCTCTAAACAGTTCAAAATTTATATGCCCAAGAGTCTTAGTAAAAATGTCAGCCATATTGTCACAAGTTTTACAATATTCAACAAATATTTCCTTTGAATGAACTTTCTCTCGAACAAAATGGAACTGAGTATTGATATGTTTGGTATTTTTATGAATACTGGATTGTATGCTAGCTTGATGGTACTCTGGTTGTCACTTTTAATGGTAGTGGATTCTTTCTGTTCTTCTCCTACATCATTGAGAAGTATTCTCAACCAGATAGCTTCACATGTGGCTGCACACAATGCTTGGTACTTAGCTTCACATGAAGATAAAGCTACAGTTCTTTGATTTTTGCTGCTCCATGCTATGACCCAATGCATAACCTATGATCGACCTTCGATCATCCAAGTTACCTGCCCAATCTGAATCTGAAAATCCTGCTAGAGTAACATCAGATGTGTCAGTGTATAAAATACCATAATTACTAGTACCACTAAGATACCTCAACACACTTTTTGCTATGACCCAGTGACTTTCGAGTGGTTTAGACATAAACTAGCTCAACATACTAACAGAGTATGCCAATTCTGGTCTAGTTTTAGTAAGATATATCAGACTCCCAACTAGCTATCTATACACAGTGGCATCCACCTCTTTAGTGCCATCGTCACTGCACAACTTTAGATTCTGCTGAAATGGTGTTGCTGCTGATCTACACTGCTCCATTCTGAACTTTTTGTTGGAAATATTGTCATTGATGGCAAAGTAAAAGGAGCATCTGAAACAGTAACTAGGAAACAAAGGTGAGCAGAGTTGTCCAGAGGCAGAGTAGGAGAAAAAGGCCAAATTGAGAAGAATAAGTAAATGTTCTTGTAAATGGTTACATTTGTACATAATGATGAGGGATTGCTTCTAAATTATCTATGAATTCAGTAGGAAGGATTTGAGTCCCTGTAGACAATTATGAAACCCGGGGTTACTGACAGATTGCTTGAATTTAGTGTGAAAGCTACTCATGAGCTCTGTGGAAGGAATAGATTCGTGAATCTGTATAAGGTAATTTTGAGGAGTGTTGATTGGACAAATCGTTATCGATTACACAAATTATTGATCATTGAATCTTGAATACGGATTAACTTGGGTGAAGGGGTTCAAATTTTTCAAGAATTCCATCTGATACTGGTATCTCTCTCCGTGTAATGAATAGCCGAACATTTGATTCATAGATATCGGGTTAAAACATTAATGAACCAAAAGTTAGAATATAAATTGACAGAAACTTGAGCGAAGGGGTGGAACCACAAAGGATGAACAGTGAACACGGTTTAAGGCTGGAAGTGGTATTTATCACACCAATTTTCTAGCAAAAGTGGTAATTGAGAATCGAAAGCGATTCCATAAAACAGTCGACACGTGGCGTCGGGGCGAAGCTCCAAAACTGCCATCACGGCGCGCCATCGCACATTAACGATCGACCAAGGAGGCCGCGTGATATTGTTGAGTCTCGTTGATCTGGAGGGGAGCCATCAGATGGTGGCCAAATGAGGAAGGTGTGCGAAGGATAACCACAGTACCGTGCGAGTATGTGATTGGGTCGTTAATTATATATGTGGGCCTAGTTTAAATTATATTTATTGGGACTTTTCAAATTAATGTTTGCGGGTTTAACCAAGGTTTGTTTAAATTAAATATAATTATGACTAAAAGTGATTGGATCATCACTTTGAATATTCTTCCAAAGTTGGTGATATTTGCTATGGTCGAAATTGGAGGTCATTACTAAAGAAGAAATTTGGATTAATATCTCAATCTCAGATTGAGATATTAAAAAGCCTTGGATTAATTATCTATTTGAAAATAGAACAATGAGAAGTTGTTTGGGGCTTGGGTAGACCCCTTTGGAGTATCTATTTGATCTCATCTAGGAATACCATCAGCGGTTTAATGGTTTTGACTCATGGTATTAACAAAGGCTAAAACTATATAAGGAGAAGAGGATGATAATACAAGGTGAGGGTGAGGGTGATCAAAGAATAAATCTCTTTAAGAGATATCTGCATGATTGAACTCTGATAGATCTGAATTGATGATGCACCTGTGGATATGATGAAGGCCTAGCGCAAGTCTGATGAAGAAATTGAAGAAATTTGGTGGATCTGAGGGTTGAAGCCTTCAGTATGAAAGTGGAAGCTTTCTACTAGTAAAATATGATGTTAAATCAGGGGGTTGGAGCTCCCTTCTAGTAGTGACTGGAGAACGAGAGAAGGTTGTAGCCTTCTACAAGTAGGTTCCTGTGTGCTGTTATAAGTCTGCGCCAGTACAAAATTTGTAAAAGTTTTCTTCATAATAAATATTGAAGACAGAGATGACAACAACGGTGGTTTTCTCCCGAATTGGGTTTCCACCTTAAATACTAGTGTTCATATGTGTTGCTTATGTGTGATGGTTTATTTTGTTATTACAACACATGCTTACTAAACATCTAATAAATGAATGATGCAATGGTATAAGTAAAGAATTAAATGCATATCCACGTGTATACATAAGTTGGATTCAATAAAGTAGCGTGTGGTTTTAAGAAAGAAAAAGTAAAAGTTTTAACCAACTCAAAATACTAATTCACCCCCCCTCTCAGTATTTTTCTTAACACTTTTCCAGCAAAATTCTGGCACACTTCCCTTGAGTAAGAAAAGTTTTTCCAGAATCTCTCCATACTTCCAATCCCAAACAATAATAGATATTTCTGAGATCTTTCATTTCAAACACTTGTGACATCTTCTGTTCGATTTCTTTGATCAAATTATTAGCATTCCCTGTTATAATCATATCATCCACATACAAAGAAATCAAAATAATTTTCCTTTGTTTATTAAACTTGGTATATAGATTTGGATCATTCATGCTCCTATGAAAAACATGTTGTACAAAGAATGAATCGATCTTCTCATACCATGACCTGGGTGCTTGTTTTAAACCATATAATGCCTTTTTCAATCTACAAACAAGATGTTCCTGCCCCTTTTTAACAAACCCTTCAAGTTTTGAACTAAATACATTTCTTCTTTCAACTCACCATCCAAAAATGCAGAATTAACATCTAGCTGGTGTAGCTCCCACTTATGTTTTGTTTCTAAAAAAATTAGCATTATAATGGTGTTTAATTTTTCTACAGGAGCAAAGGTGTCAACGAAATCTATTCCCTCTTTCTGTGAGTAACCCTTTGCTACCAGTCTAGCTTTAAGCTTTTCTATACTCCCATCTGCATTTATTTTAGGTTTATACAACCATTTACATCCTATGGGTGTTTTACCTTTAGGCAGTTCAACTAAATCCCAAGTATGGTTTCTAATAATTGATTCAATTTCCTCATTCATTGCAGCCCTCCATGCATCAGATTGACTTGCTTCTTTATAATTTGTGGGTTCTGCAATGTTTAAAATATTGTCATTAAGGCATAATCTTTCAATATGGATAGTAATTGAGTCTTCCTACATGATATCCTTGGTTGGGGACTTACCTCAAATTTGTCTGCTTCAGACTTAGATGGGCTCACATCATTGACTACATCACTTGTTTCTTCTTCTTCTTTCTGCTCCTGCTCTTAATCATCCTCACTGTTTTCTTCCATTAATAACGGAATGTGCCAATAATTAATACTATCATCCTTTCCTTCCTCAACCTGTTCATGAAATACCACATCTCGGCTTACAAATATCTTATGAGTCACAGGATTAAATAACTTATATTCTTTAAACTCAGTGCCATATCCAACAAAGATACATTTCATGGCTTTAGGATCTAACTTCTTTCTATCCACCTTGGGTATATGGGAAAAAGCTTTTGACCCACATACTCTTAAATGACTCGCTGGTGGTTTGAATCCAAATAATGCTTCAAAAGGGGTTTTGAAGCCAAGACATTTAGTAGGACTCCTATTCTTTAAATAGACAACAGTGTTAATGGCTTCTGCCCAAAAACCATTTGATAGACCCTTACCTTGAAGCATGATCCTTGCGCACTCCACAAGAGTTCTGTTCTTTCATTCTGCCACTCCATTCTGCTGTGGTGTGTGAGGCACTGTAAACTGTTGAACAATCCCATGATATCTGCAAAAAATCATGAACTCTCCCAACCTGTATTCTCCCCCTTGATCTGAGCGAAGAATTTTTATGCATTTTCCTGTCTGCTTTTCTACCATAGATTTAAACTCTTTAAAATACTGAAAGGTCTGAATCTTTTTACTCAAAAAATATATCTAAGAGAATCTAGTGCAATCATCAGTAAACAAAAGGAAATAATATGCACCACCTAGTGACCTAGTCTGCATAGGTCCGCATATGTCTGTATGCACCATCTCTAGAATATCTCTTTCCTTTCTATTAACATGCAAAGGAAATTATTCTCTATGCATTTTCCCTAATGCACTTCCATCACAATCCAATTGAACACTATGGAAAACAGGGAGTCCATCGACCATACCTTTTCTCTGAAGTAGAATGAGGTCTTGCAGATTAAGATGATCGAATCTCTGGTGCCAGAGATTTTCGGCTATCAATCCTGTTGCAATCATGGCTTGCTGTGGCATTCTTTTCACATCTAGTCTGTACAGGCTCCCCACATGCATTCCTGTTGCAACAGTTTCCATCTTGCTATCCTTTATGACACAGCGAGTCTTGAAGAATTGAACTTTCATTTCCTGATAAGTTATCATAGATACAGGGATCAAGTTTTTCTTAATTCCGGGCACATACAATACATTCTTAAGATGTCTAATGTCACCGCTAGGTAACTTTACCAGAATATCACCATACCCTTCGATCTCATATTCGCTATCATCTCCTAGATAAATTTTCGACCCACATAAAGTTTCTTCAAGAAATTAAAACCATTCCTTCTTACCTGTCATATGTGAGGATGCACAAGAATCGACATACCATATGTCGTCCTCATCTCTCTTAGAAGCTGAAAAGGCACAATTGGATGTAAATAGTCGAAGTTCGTGGCTATGGTCTTCATCTTCCTCAACAAGGTAACCTTTGTGCTTTCTCTGTTTATTCCTCGCTTCATCTGTCTGCCTCTTATAACAATGTTTAATCTGATGGCCATTTTTTCCACAGCAAAAACATCTCTTGCTGGGAAAATTGTTAGCAGACATACCTTTAAACGGTCTTTTTTGAAAAGTGTTGGCTCCTCTTTGCTACTTCTGTTGCTATGTTTGTTGTGGTTTTTGTTGCTGTTGTGGATACTTCCCTCTATACTGTCACCTTTTTGCCATCAGAGCAAGATCATTGCTCTGTGGTTTCAAATTCTGCCGCCGCTCTTCTTCTTGTAGAAAAATCCCTATCAACTCTTCAAATGCAGGGGCTTTCTCCCTTGCTGCCAATCCTATGATGAACATCTGATATTCATATTTCATTCCATTCAACGTGATCGTGACCAAATTGGAATCAGACACTTTTTCTCTGATATCTCCCAATATGTCCTTCAAGTCTTTAACTCTAGCAATGAATGCAGCGGCAGACTCATTTTCCTCCATCTTCATCACAAACATCTTGCCTTCGAGTGACAAGACACGATTTGTATTCTGTGTCTGGTATAGATTCTTAATCGTCATCCAAATCTTAGTGGACGATTTGCCATCTCTAATATGTGGGATAATATTGTCCTTGACAGACATCTTCAGTATGAATTTTACTTTGTTCTCCCTTTTATCCCAGTCTTGTTCTTGTGTAGATTTTCCTGTTACCAAATTTGGTCTCTACTCATTTCCTATGACAATCGACCATGCATTTGCGCTTTCAAGTAATGTCTGTATCTTGAATTTCCAATTGGTGAAATTAGATCCATCGAGTTTTCCAGACTCGTGGAGATACGATTTTGCACTATTATTCATACTGGACCGATAAAATTTCAGATCTTCTAATGAATAATTCTATCCAATTGAATAATTGCAGGATACACTAAAAAAAAATCAATACATACCAAATCCTGACCACTGATCTGCCACCAATCCTGGAAAATCCGTAACTTCAATGTGCCACCACCGAGCAAGTCCAATCTTCCACCACTGGGAAAATCTAAAACTTCAATGTGCCACCACTGAGCAAGTCCGATCTGCCACCGCTAGGCAAATTCAGAACTTCAATGTGCCACCACCGGGAAATTTCGATTTGCCACCATCGGGCAAGTCAGATCTGCCACCAACGGGAAAATATGGAACTTCAATATGCCACCATTGGGCAAGTCCGATCTGCCACCACCAGGAAAATCCGGAACTTCAATGTGCCACCACCGGGCAAGTCCGATCTGCCAAAGTTGCAGATCTTTCCAAAGAGAAAGAGGTTGGCGCTTTTCCGAGGCTAAAAATCTGCGCCCAAATCAAAATCGATGTATCTCCCGAAACTGGTGCAGGTATGGCCTGCACATACGTGCCAATGGAGTATTTTGGCTCGTTGGCGGGGGTATGGACCTCACAGTCATGCCAATTGCACTTCTCAGTGTGACTGAAAGCGACAAAAATGTGCCAACCCTCTCTTCTGCTCAGAGATGATCAGTCATCTGAGACCTATGAGTCAGGCATTGCTGCAGTCCACCTGCTCCTACAAACACGAAGCTCTTGTGAGCACAAAGCTCCTGTGTACACCTCAGTCACTAAGGCTCTGTAGTCAATAAATTTCTAAAAAAAAAATCAGGCCCCCCCTACTCTGTGCTCTGATACCAAGATAAAAATCATAGTGAATCGAAAAAGAAGGAGTTGCAGCTCACAGTGAGTACTACAGTCAAACGGAGAGATCACTCTACATTCATTAATCATAAAGATACATCTATAAGTACATAGTAAAGAAGTAGGAGGTTGTAACCAGACTCCTATATTCTAGGAACTAATCCTAAACTAAGGAGGTACGTTACAACAATGTAACCATTTCTCCATTAATATACAAATAATATTAATTATTTCCAACTATTTTCCATATTATTTCCCAAAAGGTGAGTCACTAATTACTATTTTATTTACTTAAATTTGATAAAATACTTAAAATCACCAAAATTTTATAAAAAACTAAAAAAATTCTTATAAATTTTAATATTTTTATAAAAATAGGGCTAAGCATTTTATAATTAACATTTAAAAATATAATAAAACTTAATTTAAATAAAAATAATTCCATAATTTTTTTAATCAAATATTCCAATTATACAACTTAACAAAAAATATTTCAAAATAATTAATAAAATAACAAACCACAATCTTTTAATAAAATTTAATATCACAACTATAAAATGAAATTAATAATTCCAAACATAGAATCCAATCTAAACTTATCCTGAAATTTTCACCAAATTTTCACCAAATCCAATCTTAATTCAATAGAATATTCTAATTACACAACTTAACAAATATTATTTCAAAATAATTAATAAAATAACAAACCACTATCTTTTAATAGAGTTTGATATCACATGTTAATCTATAAAATTAAATTAATAATTCTAAACATAGAATCCAATCTAAACTTATCCCTGAAATTTTCACCAGATCCAATCTTAGTTTTTGTGGATAGAGCAGTTGTCATTAAAAAAAAGGAGATCCCCATCGTTATCGAATCGTAAGTTGCGTGCGTTTTTCAACTCATTAGCTATTTAGTAAAATTCATTCAGGTTCCAATATGATTTTTTCTTCCTCTTCAAGTTCTGGAAATATTGTTTGAACTAGAAGTTTATCCCCTATAACCTTCTTTAAGCATGAAACATGGAAAACTGGATGCACTCGCGAAGAAGAAAGAAGCTTTAATTTGTATGCCATAGTACCAATCTTTTGCAACACCTTATAAGGACCATAGTACTTTGGTGATAATTTATTATCCTTCTTAGCTTTCTTGAGGGACATTTGTTTGTATGGTTGTAGCCGTAAAAATACCCAGTCTCCTACATCAAAAATTATCTCTCTTTGATGTTGATCTAACTGTTCTTTCATTCAATTTTGTGCCAAATTTAGGTTATCCTTTAAGAGTTGGAGAACTTCTTGTTGATGCTCGATGTGATCTTCCACTGCTTGAAACTTAGAACTTTCTCTTAAAGAAGATGTGATGAATGTTGGATGATATCCATAAAGTGCCATAAATAGGGTCATTTTTGCTGCGATATGGAAGGAAGTGTTATACCAACATTCAGTGAGAGGTAACCAGTTGACCCATTGTGTTTGCTTATTAGATATAAAACACCAAAGATATCCTTCCAAAAATTTATTCACTATCTTATTTTGACCATTGGATTGAGGATGATAAGATAAGCTATGAACTCATTGAGTACCTGTTGAAGCCTAGAAAATCTCTGCTTCAAACATTGGGGGAAAACCACCCGGTCGGGACCTTAAGACAGCTCCTTTTCCGTTTGGGATGGTGGCTCCGACTGGATTTAAAGGACCAGTTTCCTTATAACTAAGTGGATTGAATTTGATGGGTGAAAATGGGACTAAATTAACAGAAAATAAAACTATCTAATCTAAGCTAAATACTGATAAAGAAATTCTAATTTTAACCCGGGTAATTATATGTGAATACAACTTAAGATTATTTCAATCTAATAATAACCATGAAAATGTATTATTAATTGAATTGAAATGTGCTGAAATGAATAAAGATAACTCTGTTTAAGAAATTAAACAGAGTTATATTAACAATATTGCATTCATCATTCTATACCATTCATATATGCTTATAAATGATAACATTCCAATTATACTCAGAAATGATAATATAAAAAGGAAATGTTATAAAAACCAAATATATAAATGATAGCAAATTCTTCAAATGAATACCATATAACAGAGAGAATCAACAGTGAACAGATAGAAATACCTCATTCATCTTGAAGACTATCAAATAAAATGTGATACTCTGATCTAGTAACTCCGATGTAAAATTAACTCCAAAGGCACAGAAATGCAACACTTCAAAGATAATTTTGAGCACAAAAATCACCAGATGTGATCTTTCATATAAATATAATAAGGAATGAAGTACAGAAATGTTAGCTCCAAATCCCAAAAATATTACAATTTCCGATCCTTCTCTAAATGCATGAGAGGGATTTAAATAATAAATTACATAACAAAATCCTAATACTACTGCTACAATCTATCAAATTAAAACTGAAATGCTATCTTGAATGAAACTGACTCATTGTTTTTCTCCCTCGCTTGATGAAGCTAAGTTGCAAATGTTCAACATATCTCGGAGTCTTGGTGGATGACTCCTCTCAGAATGCAATTGTCCAGCATAGGTGGCATCGGAGAATTCCGGAATTAGGCAATCGACAGCGTTTGATAGGAATTTAATAGCCGTCTGTTGATTGTTTGGTTTGATCAAATGCATCCACATACTATCCCAGGATATTGTTTGAAGTTTGCTGATTTGTTGACTTTTCCTTTCCATTGCTTCTCTCCACCTGTCTTCAGTTTCTTTTATTTTTGGCAAACTGCCAGGAACACAGTCTGAAATGAGATTTATTGAGTATAAGCTGTCATTTATGAATTGCGTGAGATTATTCATAATATTTCTTGCCCTTGATATTGCTCTCTCAGCTTTCATTATTTGATGTTCCCATTCTGTAAACAAGATTTCTTTGTGTTTTTCCTCTATCCTAGGAAGATTTGCTTCTTTTCCCTTTTCTGTGTCCTACCAGCTGAGAAACTCAGAAATCTTTTCATCGGCATCATATATTTCTTGTCTAAGAGTTATGATATTTTGGATCAAAGATGAAGTAATATCACACAAAGGTTCTGCTTGTGACAGCTTTGAGCAAAATTCCATTAACTGCTGAGTCAATAGTTTATTAGCCTCAAGGGCTTCTGATTTGAATTCATTTAACTTTGGGTAATCTTTAAACTTATCCAAAGTTGCTTGAAATTCCTTTTCTTGAATCATTTTTGCATTTTCCTCATTTTGTAGCAGACTTTGTAACTTAGAAATTTCTTCATATAGCTGCTTTTGTTTGCCTAAAAGCTTTTCATCAACCTTCTTCTTTTCTTCAGCAAGATGTTTCTCCAATTCTTTAGACCTGAATGTCTGATCCTGTAGTTGTTGTTGCAATTGGCTAATCAGTTGCTGATTCTCCTTAGCTTGTTCTTCCAGTGAAGCTATGTGAAGATCTTTCTGAGTTATTAGTTGAGAAACTTCTACAACTTTATCCACTGTTACAGCACTATAAGCTCCTGTATACTGGGACAATTTCGTGAGGTCTTCAAATGGATTCATTTCATTGTTCTTATAAACAATATTCATAAATTCCTCTGATGGAGAAGGAAATATGCCCTGTTCTGTTTTTCTTTTCTTCCTTTGTCTTTTAACAATAGCTTTATGTTTAGGGCTGTAAAATACATCCAAAGGAGGGATCTCCTCAACTTTTAATACAATGTGCCCTGTAGGAAGTTCAAGAATGATTTCAACATCCTGCTCTGTTTGTTCTTTATCTTTATCCTGCAATCCAAGTTGTTGAGCAAACTGATCATATTGTCTTAATAGCTGAGGAGAAACATCAAGATTAGTGGAAAGCATAATCTCTTTAGTTATTTCTTTTCCTTTCTCTGTATATATGCTCTGTTCAGTGCTTTTGTCATCCGATCCATCCTTTTGATTATGCACATCATCATTGATATTTGTGCATTTGTCTGTCATTTGAGACTTCTGGCCAGTATTTGGACTGGATTTATCTTCAGTATTTCCTTTTGGGACATCAGGTTTGTCAATAGTGACCACTTTTGGAGTATGTACAGTCAGCTGGTTGACAGCCGATTGTGTAATGATTTTGCCGGTAGATGTTCCTACTGGCGTTTGGCTGAATGTACCTGCTATCTATGACTTTTGAATTTGAGTTCTCAGCTGATCTAGAGGAACTCTCAATAATCTATGACTCCTAAATAAGAGAAATTTATTTATGTCCTCCTGTTGAAATTTAGACTTGACCAAGTCAAAAATTCGAGGGAAATTATCTAATGAAACAAACAAATCATCGAACAAATCTAGTTCATGCTCAAAACGAGCAATTGAAACTGAAGCAGTGACATCAAATGCTATCTTTTTTGGATCATATTGTCTTCCAGGAATGGTTGCAAATTTACAACCTCTTATCTTGGAGACTTCTTTTTCTGCATGCTTAAAATCATTTAGAGTGAACTGACCACAATTGAGTGGAAATTGAGGCCACATTCTCTTCTTACTGTTATTCAATGACCTAGATATTCCTTCAACGGTCAATTGATAGGAAACTTCTTGAGCAAGAAGTTTGTCTGGAACAATCAGTGGAAGAACATGCGGCTCCACTATACTACCAAAAACCCTGACGTATGTGAATTTTTCCTCCCCAAACCAATCTCCGATTGCAGATAGGTCGGCCTTAGCTTTATCAGAAACTCTAGGAGGAAAGCGATTAAAAATGGTTTGGAAAACAGGGATGAGGAAACCATGACAGATTCTATATACATTAGCTTGGAAATGAGCCTTCCAAAGCAATTTATGATAAATATGAATTGGAACAGGGTCTTTGGGAGTCCATTTCCATCCAAATAAGGGAAATTCGGAATTGAAACAAATAGCATCAAGAATATAGGCACAAAAGAAAAAGGGAGTAGAATTTCCAGCAGTTTTTTCTTGTCTATATTCAAGTATCCTATTGGCCATTCTATCAGAAAGAATAACAGCCCAATCCATAATGTCAGAATTCACAGCAGCTAGGATTAATGGGACCATTTGTATAGAAAACCTAGCTGAATTATCATTGCCAAATAATCTACACATCATGGCAGCGGCATAGCAATACAGAGGTAAAAGGGAATCTACAGAATACATACCGGATGCTTCATTTCGGTGCTTCTCTGGATTTTTCTTCCAATCTCTGATAGGGTCAGATTGGACTTTGTTATTATTAGCAAAGTCTTTGATAAACTCCTTGTTATACACCTTCTGCGGGTCTGGAAGGTGATACATTGCCTAAAGTGTGCTAGCGAGCGAAGGCACTCCGGAATCTTGAAACAAACGTTGGTAACCCATCGAGCCCCACATCATAGTAGGGCATGATGCTTTGCTGCGTGCAATTCGATGCAAACGAATTTTACCGAAGTGTTTTTCCATTGATGTCGGAGTCGAGAATGCGAACTATCTTCGTCTGGAAGCGCGCCTTCTCCACTGTGACCTTTGGGTCTTCTCTTTCCAATAGGTTGTAGACTACGTCCCATGTCATTTTCCCAATCCCCTGGCATGATGTATCTGTGACTAGTCTTAGTTTTATGGGCTTTTCTTTTGAGACCGTAGGAGTTTCGACAAACTTCACTGGCAGAGCGGTCTTGTTTCTTCTCCCTCTCTTTGACATTTCTGCGTTTGCTACCGCTTCCCTTTGTCTGTGAATGAAAGAGCTTGGTGTTCTTTGGCTCTGCAAGACAATAAACTCTTAGTCGTGATAAACAAGCAACTCAAACGGAATGATTTATGAACTTATGGTTTTCATTTATTTGTTTCGTATATTGCGTAAATGCTCCTTTTGGGTCACACTTAAGTATTTAAAACCAAATCATTTAACCATATTCGTTTGATTCGTTTATTGAATGCCTTCGTACCAATAAAAATTTGGCGCTTGTGATATATTAATATATTCGAAAAAATCTTCGTATGCAAATAAATGAATCGCATCGGAATTTTTCGAATGACAGATGAAGATCACAATACGTTTATCCCGATTGATCGATTGCGATTGCAAATCTTTCCGATCTCTAATGGTGGGACCTACCATATATTTTAAACAAATGTTCGATTTTCTTTTAAAACGTTTATTATCAAATGCACATCGGATCGGGGAATTTCAACTAGGTGTAAAGAGTTTTTTTTTTAAAGACTGTCCCGATTAATCGATTGCGATTGACCGCATCACATCGAAAGTTATAATTAACTGTTTTAAACTCTTAGCGATTGAAATCTTCCGATTGGACTAATCGCATCGGAAGATTTGAAATGGGCATATGAATTTCTTTTAAAAGTTATCTCCGATTTTCCGATTGCGATTGAACTTTTAACTTTGATTTGTTTTTTTATGATAAGGCCTTGTATATTAGATCGGACCATAATTTTTTTTGAATGTTGAATCTGTTTAGTAATAATATGAAATTTTTCAAAACAATGAATTTTATTTCTAAGTGTTTTATTTCTAAAAAGAAAGGGACCCTATTACTTATATTTTATTTCTAAAATTTAAGTAAAAGGGAGGGTTGTGGGGTTGTTGTATAGTACAACAATTGGCAATTCACTGAAAGAACCAGTGATCTCTGAAAAAATAAAATGAATACTCTATTTTTAGTAAGTAAAGATTTTTAAAGATAATGAAAACTATCCTAGGATAATCAAAAATAAAATCGAACTTATGAAAAATAATAAAAATTATTTACAATTTCTTTCTAGTTTCTTGAGAATAAAAACATTTTTGGGTTATCTCAAGCTTTGATTGGTATTAATAATGAAGTAAGTGAATTTCTCCAAGTTTGGTTTTATAATATACTCTATTGTCATAGGTATTGCCTCTGCTGCCCGCAAACGTTCATAGTTTCGACAGGGTTACCTTTTAACCATTAACTATTCATTGTCCCATCCAACTAAGATTATGACTTTTTAAAAGATAAATTCATAAGACATATTATCTCATTTTTTTGTCTTTTATT